>KE505662.1:26412-55244 GCA_000441515.1 Elaeis oleifera
ACAATCAAGCTTAATTACATAATAAAGAACTAAAATATAAATATTAAAAAAAACTCATCTACTCCTCTGGAAACTCAGAGTTTAGCCATGCATGGTGTCTGCAAACATCATCTTTATGAAAAGAAGAAGAGGAAGATGAACCTTGGCAACCACCCTCTTTTTCTCTCTCAAAACCCCTTACAAAAGCTTTAAAATAAAAGAGACTAAAAAGTTAGTGATGGATGCTCTCTGCTGCCTGTTTGCTGCTGCTCCCATTCTTAATAAATTCTCCACGTCCCCCTAATTTTATAGGTGAAAACTGGACTCAATTTGCGTTAAGATCAAACTTTTAATCATTGTTAAACTTGTAGACCCCTGCCAACAGTCGGATCAGCATCAAACAGTCAAAATCTCGCGTAAAACGCTCCCAAATCAAGTCGGCATCGCTCCCAGCCATCTGATCAAATCATAGATTGAATCTCGATCATTGGTCAGTGCATAGGAAGGCTTCAGAACTCTATTCACTGTAGGAACCATGCTGACTGTTGGATCTTGAGTTTGGAGTGCGCTAGGCCGTCGGATCGCGCACAGAAGATGCCTTCTCCCATGGATCGCAATAAACACCACGATGGATTTTCATGGACCGCGATGAAGATGCTGTGGATCGATCGATCGGTCCATCATGCACCAACCGGTTAAATGGGCTTGGGTTCGGCCAATTTGATTTGATTTTGGGCTGATTTTGAGCCTAATTGGTTGGAATTGAACTTACCTTTGAGTCTCTAATTGAGATCCATTTTGAGTCTGATTTGCTTTACATTTGAATCATTCTAACCCTTGAATCAAGCTTTTTACATTGACAACTATCTTTCTTACAAAAGATCAATAGAAGCATCAATTTTAAAATAAAGATGAATTAATTAATAAATTGATGTTTTATTAACATGTTTAATGTACTTATCAAGTGACAGCCTCGATCGGTGAGGCCTACTCGACCAAAGTTTTTTTTCGATTGATTGTGACAATGCTTAGCTTTTTGGAGGTGCCTTTTGATGACGGAGCCTTCCTCTTCTTTGAAAGGTTCCTCTTCAATTTGACTAGATTCTCAGGTCTCATCTCTGCAATCATCGAAACATGATCAGAAATATAAAAGGAAGGAAACAAGAAAAAGGGATGATTGCACTACTCACCCTTGGGGTCGGCTTGACTAAGCCCCGCATTATAGAGGGCTTCATCGGATAATAACTCATCGATGGAGAGAACCTTGAAATCTCTAAGGGTCTTAAAATGACCCTCTTCCTCAACCCCTAATTTCAAAACTCGAAAGGCGGAAGCTTTTGACCGACCCTAGCTCAGTAAGTTTCAATCATCCACTGAGGAGTTCGAAACAAAAAGAAACCGCTCCTTCCATCCATGAAAAGAGGAAGGAGCATCTTTGTCAGAAAAAACCCCCCTCTGAGAAGAAAAGTACCACTAGTCCTTGGCATGGGTGCCTCTTAATGATGAAGAAGGAACAGAAAAGAGAGACAGATGGTCTAACGCTGGCTATAATGCAGATGACCAAAAAACCCACTACAAATCTAAGAGAAATTGGGACAACTACACAAAGGGAAAGACCGTAGAAGAGAAAGATGTCAAGGATGAGAGAGGGAATAGGGAACCTCAAGCTTGCTCAGAGCGCCTCTTCATACACGCCGAGCCGACTAAGAGGTGGGTTGTTCACCCGACCGCCAGCCCTAAGGAGCTTTAACTCAAACTCCAGAGGGACTGCATACCAAATCTATATCCGACTCAAATCGTTCGAATTTAGTACGAAGTCAAAGGTGCTGGGCCCAATGTCACTCCATTCTCCAATCAAGTTCTCGGGATTCATTGTCAAAGAGGACCGATCTCCCATAGAATTGTTGGAACCCGCCATTCAAATCAAAGTGAAGAAGCCGAAAGAGCAGTCTGGAGATAAAAGAAAGAAGGAAAAATAGATGAGCGAGGAAGGATGAATTAGAATCCACTTAAAACAAGGACAAACGATGAAGGAATAAAACAGCGAAAAATCCTTTCAGAAACCTTTCTGAGAGACTACGGCGAAAACGGTACAATGGCGACTCAGATAAAGAAGATAAGAAAAAAGAGAAAAATGAAAGGGTTAGAAATAATCGAAGGATCGAGAATAGGCTTTTCCTACTTACGGTCGAAGAAATAATCCCAAAGATATCGAATCGCCTCCTGCTAAACGACCTGCGACATGTGGCACCTTCCTGTTTGTCAGTTGCAGCTGCCAGTTGGCCAAATTGATGCCGCACTACAAAAGAGAGATTTTGAATCGATGTTCATTTGATTCAGTTATGATGGCTTGACTATGACACTTCACGTCCATCTCAAAATCATGCACGTCCCATAAATCGAAAAGCCTCTTCATATCTTTGGCTCAAGGAAGCAGGTGTACTCCCTTCGTCCGACCAAAGCTTGGACTTGGGAGTAGGGGTATGTGTTAGAAGAAATTTCGCATGGATCAATGATATGAAGGAGCCCAAGGCCCAAGATGTTCCATTCTAATAGGCCCACTTGCTGGGCCTCGGTTGATCTATCATTAGCCATGACTTTCATTGTTTATCACTGACTGGTCATCAATTTCCATCCTATCGGCACTCCACTATCTGAGCAGATGAAGACTTGCGGATTGGCGCTCGATAACACTCTCCTGGGACCACTGATGGATCAGGCTGAAGGGTCATCAGCATACTTGAATGACTAACCCAGTCTGACCAGATAATGGTCTTCGACTGATTACATCCAGCCGACCAACTCTCCGTTGAACTTCTCCACCTAAGGATGACATAGAGCGTCCGACTTCTGATCGTAACCAACCAATCCTCAGCTCACAGACACCAGTTGGTACACCAATTCAAAATTTAACACCTGCAAGATGATATTTGTCACAAAGCCGATAAGGCAACTACAACCGTCATATCTCGAGTCTCGAACGATAGTTTTGCCATTATGCATAAATTATGTCCTAATTGGATGGGATCGTACCAACCGACTTACTAAGCAAAATTCTCACCTCTGTCCATAAAAAGAGGCCCAAAGGAGATTTTAAAAAGATACACCGTTACTCTATCTCTCACGCTCCTCTATCTGTTGAACAAGAGTTTTGACTTGAGCATCGAAGGATCTCCATCGGAACAATCTCCAGTCAGGACTTTTTTGCAGGTCACGTCCCCGGGAGCTCCAATCTCGACATCTGCTCCAGCGCTCCGACATCCTGCGGAATCTCACACCAACACATATAAAGCTAAAATTTACTAAAGGAATAAGTTTAATCAATTACAATTTTTTATTTCTTTTGATGATCTCCTATATTTGAATTTGAAGTCCAAAATAAAATACTAACAATAAGTTGTTTTTCCCCCTGTTCCTTACGTGATAAAATTTGGTGCTAAATATTATCTTCCACATCAATCTCTAGTGAGAACTACGTATACTTACTATCCTGATTTTATCTTTTGTATTAATTTTTAGATTTTCATTTAGATTTTCTCTCTCATCCTTTGTAAGTTTAACTTTAGAATTGCGCTTCTTTTTTTCTTCTTTTTTTTTCTAATTTTCTATTGCATCTCTAGTAAATATAATTCTAGAATTGTGCTTTTTAATGCTAATCTAGACATAAATATCAAACTTTTTATTCTGGTACGTAAGATTGTGCTCTATTCATTACTTATTTATTGTAGAGATTCCAAAAAGGCCAGACTCTTCTTTTTTTTTTTTTGGTTAGAGAAGGAAGCGGAGCTTAGTGTTTACATAAGAAACCAAAGATAATATTTACAGGTAGACAGTTCAGAGTACATATTACATGAACTATACAGCCATACAAGTGGTTTAACACAGAAAACACTAAATATTTATAACTTAAAATAGAAATTTTGATAAGCAACAGCCTCTCACATAGGCCACCTTCCTGCATTGTAGTTTCCAGGTCCTAATGAGATGTCTTCCCAAAGAACCATAAGAAGCAACCCTTCCAACGAAGTAAAGCATATACCAATGCAGTAAAGCTCTTAAGTGCCAAGAAATCAATTGCAATTGGATCAGCAGCTTTGCAATGGATTAGAGAGAACAGCAAGTGCTATGAGATAGCAAATTGTCCTTGACATGATGCTGTCAAACAATATATACTGTCTTGTGGGTGATATTATGAAACAGTGATACAGAGAGGAACGACAATGGTCTTTGAAAAATTGCTCTTTCTGTGCATTGCTGTTTTTGTTGAGTAATCTATGATCACCCTGTTCCAAGGAGGCAATAAAACGTATACTAAACAAACATGAGTATACAAAGATCCAAAGGAACATTCCAAAATACTGCCTGCAACCACATCAACACGTACTACAGTATGTAAGACGGATGAAAAATAGTCCAGACCCATTTAGCTTTGTCCTCCGTGAACTAAACAAATAGGCCCGTGACCATGGCACTTCGCTAACTATATTCCTTCACTCAAATTTGTCTTCTTTCCACACTATTTGCAATGGAGAAAGCTTAATATTCAAGATCCCTTGGCCTGATACGAATCATGTAGTTGTAGTCATATAACTGGTATGATCACGTTTAACTCGTTCAGAGCTTGTAAAAAAGGAACAGCAAATGATCAAAGATTACTTAAGAGTCATTTAGTGAGTACCAAAGGTTAGTTTCTATGATTTTGTAGTATAATTCACAACTACATATTATTGGATCAATAATGAATCATGCGGAAGAGGAACAGTAAATCACAATTGTACTGCTAAGTTCTAGTTGTTATAGTTATTGCAGTGGTTCATAGCCCATTAGGGCCATATCCTTCGTCGGAGTTTGAGCATTCTTCTGTTCTTACAAGTGAAGAAAGTTTCGATCTAAAGGAGTTTTTTGATCAAACGTGATGCATTGATGGGCACATTTGAAATTGTTCTCACACGAACAACCCCAAAAATAGATTGTCCAAGTTAACACATCAGTATATATATTTCTTCTAATGGACTAAAGTATGTTTGTTAATTAGGTACCTAAACCCAGCCTCTATTTTAATAGCCACAATTTAGCATTCGGCATGCGAACTTAAATGGTTTGCGTTTTCAAACATCTTAGATTTGTTATGATGGTTATCTTTTTTTCTTAATTATAAAATACATTCGATATGTGAAGTTAATTGACGCATCTTTCAATTCATATTAAAATATGTATATTTCCAAGGCCTCGGATTTTGTTACGATAGCTATCTTTTTCTCTTAATTACAAAATAACATCCACCACATAAGTTAAATGATGCATTTTAATATAAATTATTATAATAAAAAAAATCGATAATAAAAAAAAATCATTTGTGGATCTTTAGACGACAGAGATGAGATAAAGCCCTGTCTCTTCCCCGCACGTGTTGTTTTTTCGTTTTCATATTTTCTCCTGCACCCTCTGCTACACGGATTTTCTGCCGACTTAATATTTAATTAAAAATAATTATAAAATAATATTATTTCAAATATTTATCAAAATATTATTCGAACGAAAATCATCTTATAGTAGGATGATTTTCTATACTGATCATCCTTTGCACCTGCTGAGAGGATAGGTTGGACAATAAGAGTCGTCCTATCATAGGACGACTCTATAAATCGTTCTACCATAGGACGACTATAATACTCCAATCCATATTCTCAGTGAAGTACTTAACTGATAAAATAATCACTAAGATATTGATTTGTTATGCCCAGTTCCATGATCAGATAAACTCCCTTTAGAAGATAAAGTTATGAGTCCAATTGGATGAACTTCTTGATAATTAATTAAAAAAAATAGACTTAGATTTTGGCAATGCTCCAATATCATAGGGTGACAACCATATAGTATAAAGAGCGATTCATTATGTTTCAATCCGGCTATTGAGATGAGTGGTCTTGCATGGTAGGCCACTAATGGCTCTTACTATTCCATAATCATGGTTCTCTATTTGCTTAAATTGTTGTGCACGCTCAGACCTTGCTCTCAACTGCGTAACATCTTGATATACTTTTATATACCAATAATATTGCTTTTTACGTATTTCATTTTATTCATTTTCTTGATTTATATTTTTTTTAACATTTTATTCATTTTATTCATTTTCTTGATTTATATTGTTGATCTGTATCAAGCTCAATAATTATTTATTTTCACAAGCAACAAAATTCTAATATATGCATTTCGATTTAAAAAAAAAATTGTAACATTAATTTCAAAATAGTTGATGATTACAAAATTTTTAGTAAAAAAATGTATAACTATCACAACTATCGAGAGACGCATATATCAAGATACTAGGGCCTTCTTTGCATCCATCTCTCGTAAATACGTGTCATCTCTGACTGCTAGCATGATGGCTCAGACACAATATCGATCGATGGGGAGGGAGGTGCTGGCGTGCTCAGTCTATCAACATGTGTCTGGCATCTATCTCTGAAAACTCTCAGTCTACCCCTGCCTCTGGCCCTCCCATGCTGATCGACGCGCTGCTCATCGGGTCGGTACGATGTGTCTCCCAACTCACTCATCTTCTGTGATATAGACACATCATCTACAGGGAGGTCGAAGTTCGATAAGTCAGGATATGAAGTATGTTGGGTATATGAAGAGGTACTCGGATCATTCATCGATGGCTCAGTTTGAAGTCGTCTATCCTCTAAGACGACTCGCATAGTATCGATAAGATCGTCCATAATATTGGTAAGTGCTCGATCCTTGCACCTAATAGTGACCGAATGGAAGCCGCTCTTTGTCATATAGTATAGCGATGTGATCTTCTGAAACTGTCAGTATGAAAAGAAAATAATTATTATGCATAAGTATAATAATAACAATATAACAAAATAAACCAAAGCAAAATGTACTTACCACAATGTCCATCATACTGTCCGAAGGACGAAACGTTGTCTCTGACTGTTCACTCATTAATGACGAGATGAATCACCTAGTGATGTCTCTGTACCACTGCAGATATGGATTATGATAATCCATCATGGGGAGCATGGGTGGACCAGCCACAATCAAATCCTTCCATTACTCTCATGCGTCAATATACTTCTGATGCTCTCGAATCCAATCGTGGCGATGCCGCCCTCGTCGATCCAAACTGTGGAGAGCATCACGAGTGTCGCATGGTGGGAAAATATTCTGATGCATGCCAAACTGTCACATCACGCACTCCGAATAATAGATCTCCATGATGTCGAAGCAAATAAGAGGTGTGCGTATTCTTCATACATGCTGATCTGACCGGCATACTTCGGATAATGCGGTCAATATCTCTGGTGTGTAAGGTACCTATACCATCTGATTGTCACATTACTGATCAAGCTGATCCCTATGGTATACGACTGTGTGCGGTATCAGATTGCTAGCACCAGTCAGTCGAGTCCTCCATCTATCCAAAATAAGTCATTATGTTATTGTGTGAAAACATGCAGTCATTTATCATATAAAATCAATACTACTGATTACATATCTGCATTCTAGTGGATCAGCTTGGTCCTACTGTATGCCATCAAATGGGCCCTCAAAACCAGCATCATCCACATCTAATGAGACATGTCCTACTACATCACCTTCCACTACCGACTGGTGGGCTCCTGCCCTGGGAAGCATCCGATTTGATCGTCCGATATATAAATACTCTTATATCCATAGCTGAAGCAACACCAACGACCCTGTTATCTCACGTGCATCTGGTATGGTGGTCCTACAGAGCTTGCGATACAAGAAGGCTAAGGTAGTGCTATCCCAACTCAACTGCCCACATGCATCGAGATCACGTAGCAAGGGTAAGTACAACAACTGCACGTGAAATTGGACTGATCGGTGAATAGATGGCCACCGATAAGGCATAGAATGAATGCTCGTGCATGCCTCCATATGGTCTCATCATCCGCATCATCTGGTAAGTGGTGGAATGTGTCGCAAAACCAGTAAAATCTAAATGAAGACCCCGACAACATCGTCTCTGACGATCTAATCCCACATAACTCCTCACATAGATCCGACCAGATAACCTGTGCAGTATCGGTGATGGTAGGCCCATGCACCCAAAATCTGAGAAGAACGGTAACGTCCCGCAAAGCGATCGTCGCCTCTCCAATGTACAGGTGGAAAGTGTGAGTCTCCTGACACTATCGCTCCACCATGATTGTGATGAGGATCCAATTAAGCTGTATATCGCAAACTCTAAATACTCCATAGAAATTTAATGTATGAAGATACTTTCAGATCCTCTCATGTGGCTGCTAGGCGTGCATGGCGGTCGAGCCTCTGTGTCTACAGCATAGGACACCATGTCCTCTCCAGAATATATACTATCACTATGGTGTCGAGTCTGGAGATAAAGCATGGTAGGATCAATCGGCCCCAGATGTATGTCAGAGTCTGAACTAGCCATATTTGAGGTGCAAAATATAAAGACGAGCGTACGACAAAGATAATAAGAAACATCAAAGATGGTAAGAAATATCAAAGACAATAAATAGCCAACATTAACAATAGGATCATTTCATAAATTTTTCAAGTATTTATATGACATGATTACATAACCAAAATAGTTTAAAAGAACACAAGTGATACATAAAGATAGCCCACATATCACATGAAAAAAATAGATAAATCAGTACTGTTGGGGCATCTGCATCGATTGTGTCCTATCTCCTTACACAATCCATACCGTATTATATTTTGGCGCTCCATTGCATCCATATCATTTTGGATCCTCCTCAATTATGGACACCTCTTTTTTTATCTTCTTGTGGACGGATGTGGTATGAGTCTAGGTGTAGTCCACTCAGACCAATAATATGGACTCTCTAGAGGATGGAAGGTAGGTGCATATGACTGCTTATAATGTACACTAGTATAACAGTTGTCAACGAACTGATTCCAGTCTAAGTTTTCATTAACACATACAGTAAACAAATGGAAGCATGGGTAATGTAGCAACTGCCACTTCCTACATATGCATGTGTATGTCTCTAAGTCGACTATCTATGTATAATCATGTTCATCAGGACTATAATGCCTTCGTCTCAATCGAATCTCATACAAATTCGGTTGGTTATTGTACTTAACCACACAATGCTCCCTAGACTTCGGCTGGTGCCCATTTAACTTTTATCTAATCTTATCTATGAATATCTTGTCGGCCTCCCTTCTCCATGCTGCAATTGTACATCTGATGTTGAACCACTTTGACAAGCGTAGGAAAGACGAATAAGAGCGGTAATGGGTAATGAACGAGCCTCCTTCAACATCTTATTGAAGCTTTCAAATAGATTGGTATTCATTATTCCATACCTACATCCATCTATGTCATGCACCAGCGATTATTTACTCAGATCATCAAGTGGATATATTTTCAGATATTGAAAGCAATTGGATCATGTTCTCTCAATGTGTTGCATGCTTCGATCAAACTTTCAGGACTGATTTTGCTTTGCAGTTTGATAGAAATAAGACAAAAATGCAACATCATGAAATCGACCATTTAGGTTAGCCTTAATATGTCTAAGATATAATCTATGATACCCATATGGTGCTGTCCATCCAACAGATTCATCTGAAACAGCAGCTAATATTCTTTTATATCGATCTGAAATTATGTCAATTTTCATACAATCACATACCACATAATAGCGCAAATGCCATAAAAATCATGACCAACTACTATGGCTCTCGCCTTCATAAATGGTAAATGCTAGAGGAAAAATACTTCCATTTCGATCCCTTTTCATAGCTATCATGAGAGTACCCTTATATCGATTGACCATATAGATGCATTATGTCGATACTAATCAGTGGACAGCAAAATCAAAAGCCCTGAATGCATGGACCGAATATCCAAAAGCTTCGATGGTGCACCTCTGTGTTTGCTTCTATTATAGAAAATTTTACAAAATCTATTATGGTCCTCTCGTTGGTACGACAAACTGCAGCTAGTCAAGGACCCAATATGTTATAGAACTCTATCCAATCTCCAAACAACTCACCCATAATAAATTGTTTAGCTATCCACGTCTTCCTATAAGAAGCCTCGCACTGTCATGCATCAAATACGTAAGCCAGACAGGCTGATATGGATATGGATATCTTTGCCCTAACTGATCATCTAATGATATTGGCAATCATGTGTGCATCAAGATGTAGATGATCTCGTATCATATCTATATTCAAGCATGTGTGTGGCCCTTTATATACCATAATCTTTTATTACTGTATCTTGATCCAAAAGAATGCATGGAGATGCCAACTGTAAGTATCAGACTATTTACACATGATGCTCCATTTACCCTGTATGACTCGACGACTTTGAAAGGATGGTGGGTGCGAATGGCATATTGTTTCACGACACGTTGGACTTATTTTTCGATCTGAATATCATTTTCTTCTTAACTCTTCATTCCCACCAAAGAATAGATATTCTGACAATGCTCCATAGGATGCGGCCTCATCATCGTCGGATGCATCAACTAGTCCAAATTCAGAAATAAGGGATGCCTCATGTGGTGGGACATCCTCTTCTGCACTAGACTCTCTACTATCATTGCCATCAAACTCGGCATCATCATCCTCATTTTCATCATCGGTAGGATTAGAATCATAACCAACAGCAGCTTTATTTCAAATAAAGTTGTATCGGCCATTATGGTTCCCAATCCTCCAAGTCCGACATGTGTTGCATGTGGCTGATTAAGTGGTACAGGATTGTAAGATTCGTGCTCCACATACTCCACGGTAGCTACCACATAACTAGGACCGATCCTCGTATCATCAAATACGGTGTTATATGGATATTGATATGTAAATTCTGTACCTATCATATACTGAGGACTATTAGTTAGGGATGCTACTGGTCCACCAACGGTACATACAGGGGTACTTCCATACTCATACCCGCTTCATCGACTATTGAAGCTGCATCAGGTAGAGATCCCCCCATCCTCGATTGCTCAAGCGAGACAGATACAGTCTGAGACACACTCACATGCTGTTCACCACCATCCAAAACTCCTACCGCTGCTGGCTCAATAAAAATTTCAACCACACGAAAAGCCCCCTCTGATCGGATGCCCAAGATGGTGTTCGTGTTCTGATCATCTTCAATAGCTACAGTCAAATACTATCCAATAGTATAAATCAAAAATCTACATAGTAAGAAAACTCCATAGTGATTGGGGTTCTATCCGATGACAGCATAGCTGACTCGCATAAATTCTTGGTATATTGCATTACAATCCACCATGATCATTCAGATCCTTCCACTATCATAATATACACTATTAGCATCACGACTGATCCTTCCATCCTAATAGAAGATAACAGTGATAAGATTTGGATCCATTTTATTGAAAATTATTGTGAGAAGTAACCGCATGAACATATAAACAGATATTCACTAGGAGGAAGTACTTAATATTTAAAATAACTTACACAATAAATACATCCTATCACCATCTAATAGATAAAGTTAGATTCTATACCATTCAGAAATTATATTAATTCTATAAATAATTACAGTAATCGAATGATGTACAATAGGGTCGAAAAATTTTGATAAATTTTTTCTTAGTTCTCCCCATACGATTAAAATATATGAGAAGAACTATAGAAAATACTATCTAAAATTTTTCAAACCCTGTGTGTATCGTTTGATTATTATAATTATCTATAGAATTAATTGCAACTCTCAAACTGTCCAAACTGGACAATCAATTGATAAATGTACATAATTTTTCTTCCGTATAAAAATATATAAATATATAGATATCATAGAATATATACATTAATTAAAAGATGGATCTATGGTTCTATGTAATGTAATTTTTTTCAAAACAAACAACTGAGTAGAAAAAAATAGAACACAAAGCAAAGTAAAGCAAAAGTAAAAAGTGACTCAAAAAATGCAATATTTGTTCTAATAAGGATCATTAATGGAAAATTAGCAATCTAAAATTTTCATCGTAGTTAAGGCTGGAACTGGGCTAGGCCCAATGCCTACCCGAGCCCGGCCCGAAAATTTTTTTTGATCTTCAGGTCGCGCTTAGACCCAATGATTTTAGAAAAAATCAGGCCTAGACCCATTTCTAATCGTAGATATAGGATTTGTCAGTTTAATGGAGAGGGGCTAGGCCATGTAGACCTCCCTTATAACAAACAAACAAAATCTCTCCCTTGGGTGCTCTACTGCTTTCCCTTGGGTGCTCTCCTTTCTCAAGAGCCGATCTCCCAGAGATCAAAAAAAAAAGAACAAAACAAAATAAAGACCCAAACCAGAACCAATCTCCCTATTCTCTTCTTTCTCAGCAATCGATCTCCCTGTGCTCTCCTTTCTCAGCAATCGATCTCCCTGAGATCGAAAAAAATAAACAAAAACAAAGACCCAAATCGAAACCGATCTTCCTTAGGTGCTCTCCTTTCTTAGGAAAACCCAAATTGAAACCTAATAAAGACCTTTGATCTCCCTCAGGTGCTCTCCTTCCCCACATATCTTCCAAAAATTGGATGAAATAAAAGAATAAGAAGTAAAAAAAAATTGAAGGCTCGGATGAGCTTACCTTTCTATACGTCCGTTGATGCACCTGGCACTTCCCCGAGCGAGAGGAGCTTTATCCCGATGGCCGTGGATGGGAGATGGAAGGGGCAAAAGAGAGAGCGAGAGAGAGGAACTCAAAAGCAGCAGCTGGAACCCTAGATGTGCGAAAGAACTCTATCGCGGTTCGAGATGGCACGAAGAAGCTGAGGGAGGAAGAAAGATTATAGGGGTTAGTGAGTCGCCCTATCATAGGGTGACTCATATAGTCGCTCTATGATAGGGCGACTTATCGAAGCATCCTACCATAAAGCGACTATCCTACATGGCCTTACCCGCATGGTAGAGGAGGGTGACTCAGCATAGAAAGTCGCCCTATCATAGGGTGACTTATTATTGGGCAGTATTCTAAAAAAATTTAGAAGGAGTGTTATTTTGATAATTTTTTATAAATAATATTATTGGGTAAAATTTTTTCCTTATCCCATATTTATTATTCATCAATATCATTAAATTAATTCACTATTTTCTTATTATCATCCCTTTTCTGTTTTCTTAAAATTATACTAATGTGCACCATGTGGAATACTCCAAAAAGAGAATTTGTATGTGTGCCACTTGACTTTTGTTCTCCCTCCTTCCTTCTCACATGGCATGGCCTTCTTTTATTTCGCTTCTATCACACCCTGAATCCAGCATTCGGATCGAGCACGTGATGGCCGCACATTCCTTAGGGCAAAGCCCTAAAGAATATGCAAGGCCCACCTTTTTATCAAATATAATCCTATGCTCCTCGATATTTGGTTCCAAGCCTCATAAAATTCTTCTAAATCTGAAAAAAATAGAAAATATGTCAGTTTTACGGACTCAATAAGTTACCAACATCTCTGAGGGATCAAGCATAACTAATTCTCAGAAAGATAACCATATAACAATAATATGTAACAAGATAATTTTTTTTAAATATTCTATGTAATTTAATAAATATCCAAAAAAATTTCTCAGTCTTTGATGACTACGGTCACGATCAACCCCATGACAAGACCCGAGAGAGACTAGTCCCTGAATAATAAACACATGACGCATCACTATGTGCTAATGACTAGCCCTGACTGGCTAGATCGAAAAAGAACTAACTCTGATTCACAAGACCACAATTAATCCTGTGACAAGATAAAGAGACTAGTTTTGAAATATACACGCGATGCATCAGTGTGTATCAGTAATCAGTCCCAACTGGCTAGGCCCGAAAGAACTAGCTTTACCAGCGATTAGCCCCGACCGGCAAGACTCGAAAGAAATATGTTTCTGATGTGTGGCCAATGATCAGTCTCCTTGGTTAGGTCTGAATCATAGTCAAATTAGAGAGTTTTTCTAACAATTTTATCAAAACCAATTTCTCATACATCATCATACCAATTTTTATAATAATATCAAACCAAGCTTTTCACACCTCATTTTTAGGACTAAGAAATAATTTTATTCAAAAATTGTATAGGGATAAACATATATGACTTAAAGATCATACAACATTAAAATAATAAAATCATCTCCTTTCAAATTTGGTAATCATGTAGAGATGACACCATGCTTGATCCAATATTTTTAAACTACTCTTTATGCACAAATATATATATATATTCAAACTTTAATAATTTTTAAATATTTTAATAATTTTATGAATAAATCTAATTTTTAAACACATGAATATGCACAAAAATAACCTAAAATAAAAAAAACTTACAATTGATCCGATCCAAAATTCTATGACCTTCGCAATCTGAACCCTTGATCCGATGTTCGTCTGAAGATAAAGGCTCTAGAACAAATAGATAATAAGTTTTATTAATTCTTAATTTAGGATAAATTAAGATGAATTAGAAAGAATTTCAATTTGACCTGAGTTTGGGTCTAGATTTGGGTCAAATCCACATGATCAGGATTGATCTAGACTTAATCAGATTAGGTCTAGTCAATGGGTTAGACTCAAAATAAAAAATTGAGTCAAGCTATGTTCACCCATAATTAATCCCTCTCTCTCTCTCTCTCTTATCTGCCTTCCCTGATCGAACCCATGGCTGGTTGGGTTCCTAAAGGGGCAACTGAAGGTGGGTTCCGATAGTGAACAACCAAATCGATCGACAATGGTGGCGGTACGGCGACGGCCAGATGCGGCAGTCTGACCGACGATGACAGGGGTCCCGAAAGTAAAGGAAGTAAGGGACTTTGCCCCAAAGCCACGATGATGACTCCTAGGATTGGAAAGGAAGAGGAGGATGAAAAGCTCACTGGAGATGGTGGCGGCAGCGATGATAGCAGTCGTTGGCACTGATTTCAATGGTATCTCCCTCGAAGACTTCTGAAATAGGGGTTGACGGGTTTAGAAAAAAGGGATAGGGTTTTTAGAGGGATGGAGAGCTTCAGCAAGGTAGCCCAACGGTCGTCGGAGATGGGGAAAAAGGAGGAGGAAGGTGATGGAGGATTCGGTGATAGATTCGACTGAGAGGTGGAGGGTTTAAATAGATTAGGAATTTAAGAAGATAGGGTCACTCCTCGGCTCTATCTCATCCTTCCCATCGATGCATGACTTCTATCGGAACCCCTCAAGATCCTTATCCTTTTCTATGGCCATAGATAAATAGGGGATATGGTGCCCTATTTGAATCAAAGATAGCCTCTTCCCTCACCCCGCATCTCTCTTTTTTTTGGGGGGGGTTCCAGTGAAGTCAGCAAGGAGTGCCGGCTTGAAGGTGAATCGGGTCCAAAGGGATCGGTTCTCACATTCTCCCCCCTTACAAAAATTTCATCCTCGAAATTTAAAAAATCTTGATCTTCTAAAGTTTAAGATGCTCAACCCAAATCTTACATGTACTAATTTGTCTTGGCTTGGCATTTCTGAATATAAAATCACATCACTAAAATGCTCATGAACATTTTTATACCAAAGCACAGACTTTTTCTAAAAAAACTTCACAATTTGACGTCTTTACGTCAATTTTGGAATATTGCCCTTATAATATAAATCAAAGATTTCATCTCTTCTTGATCAAAATTAGTGTGGTTACTAAATCAGAAGCTTTCAATTGCGTTTAGGATTAAATTATAGATCAATAAAATCAGCACTAATTGAGTGATCAAGACTCTAAGATTGAGATAAATACATGTTGATTTAAAATTGAGTTGGCATCAATTAGATGCAAAATTTATAGCAAGATCGATTATTAAAGTTAATTTGATTTGCTATATGGCTGGAGATGAATTCGGTGCACACATTATGATGAAATTTGATTCCATACAAGATAATGGCCCATCCTGATTAAAATCAAATCATCTGATGACTGTGAGAGTGATCATGATTATGTATTAATCACTTAGACAATAATATTCTATCATAATTATAGAGATGATCTCAGAATCAAATCATAAAAATTAAATCCAAAAAGATAAAGCATCGATATCATGATTCCTATGTCGGAATTAAGATCATAAGAAGGGAATGAATCACCTAGGATTTATTTAGATATTGGATAAATGGTAAATAGATTAAATTTAATTAGTAATTATAGTAAATAGATTAGATGCAATTAACAATCAACTAATCTTAGATATAAGGTGGTTAAAACTTTCTGTAGCAAAATCATATCTTCTATCATATTATATTCCAAACCGCAATCAATATTTTTGATTTATTTTAAGTAATTCAACCACCACACCTCCACTGCATAGCCTTGATTAGTATTCTTTAAATTTTCTTAATGATCTCAGATTTAAATTCTATAAAATTTGAGTAAAGATTTTGTTGTCAAGTATATTAGATCATAATTATCCCTTGAGATAATTGCCATATGTGCACCATTGTATGATGATGGTGTTGACTTCTAAATTTGATTTGAGTCAAGATAACAATTCAATTAGACAATTCAAAACTAATTTCTTGATTTTGATAGAATCAACTTCTGACTTATGACCTTATAAATTGTTAAAGCATAATAATTAGAGAGGCGAATCAACTTTAGAAGATCCACTCAAAATATCGGATGGAAGAATTATTCCTGATAACAATTTGTTGAATTTCTAATACTAGTAATTATTTCAAATATTTAATGAAAACCCTAATTCTACCCCATTCTCACTAACTTAAGTTCATATGATCTTAAACCTCAACTCTGATACCATTCTATCATGCCTTGAATCTAGCATCCGGATCGGATACGTGATAGCTGCACACTCCTTAGGACAAGGTCCTAAAGAATATGCAAGGTCTGTCTTTTTATCAATACACGATCTTATGCTCCCCAATGTTCGATCCTAAGTCCCATAAAATTCTTCTGGATTTGAAAAAAAATAGAAAAGGTGTGAGCTTTACGGACTCAATAAGTTACCAACATTTCTAAGGGATCAAGTATAACTAATTCTCAAAAAGATAACCATATAACAATAACATGTAGCAAGATAATTTTTTTTGAAACATGCCATGCAATTTGATAAATATCTAAAAGTTTTCTCTCAGTTTTTGATGACTACAGCCACAATCAGTTCCGTGATAAGGTCTGAGAGAGAGACTAGTCCCTGAATAATAAATACGTGACACATCACCATGTGCCAGCGATCAGTCGCTATTGGCTAGGCCCGAAAGGAACTAGCTCTGAATCACATAACCACGATTAACCCCATGATAAGATAAGAAGACTAGTTCTGAAATATACACGTAATGCATCAGCGTGTGCCAGTGATCAACCCTAACTGACTAGGCTTTCGGCCTAGCTCTGAATCACATAACCACGATTAACCCCATGATAAGATAAGAAGACTAGTTCTGAAATATACACGTAATGCATCAGCGTGTGCCAATGATCAACCCTAACTGGCTAGGCTCGAAAGAACTAGCTCTGCTAGTGATCAGTCCCGACTGGCTAGATCCGAAAAAAATATATTTCTGACATGTGGCCAACAATCAGTCCTATTGGTTAGATCTGAATCATAGTCAAACTAGAGAGTTTTTCTTACAATTTTATTAAAATCAATTTCTCATACATCATCATATCAATTTTTATAATAATATCAAACCAAGCTTTCCACACCTTATTTTTAGGAATAAGAAATAATTTATTCAAAATTATGTAGGGATAAACATGTATGACTTAAAGATTATGCAACATTAAATAAAAAAATACATCTCCTTTCAAATTTGATAATCATACAGAGGTGACACCATGCTTGATCCAACATTTTTAAACTACTCTTCATGCATAAATATATATATTTTCAAATTTTAATAATTTTTAAATAGTTTTATAATTTTATGAATAAATCTAATTTTTAAACACATGAATATGCACAAAACTAATTTAGAGATAAAAGAAAACTTACAGTTGATCCGATCCAAAATTCTATGACCTTCGCAGTCTGATCCCTAGATCCGATGTTCGTCCGAAGATAAAGGCTCTAGAACAAATGGATAACAAGTTTTATTAATTCTTAATTTAGGACAAATTAAGATAAATTAGAAAGAATTTCAATCTGGCCCGAGTTTGGATCTAGATTTGGGTCAGATCCACATGATTAGGATTGATCTAGACTCAATAAGGTTAGGTTTAGCCAATGGGTTCAAAATAAAGGATTGAGTCAAGTTAGGTTCACCCATAATTAATCCCTCTCTCTCTCTCTTATCTTCTTCGTCAATCGAACCCATGGCTGGTTAGGGTTCCTAAAGGGGCAATTGAAGGTGGGGTTTCAATGGTGAGGTAGCCAAATCAGCCGGTGATGGTGGCGGCGCGATGATGGCTAGATGCGGCGGTTTGACCGATGATGACGGGGTCTCAAAAATAAAGGAAGAAAGGGGCTCTACCCTGAAGCCACGATGATGACTCCTAGGATCAGAAAGGAAGACGAGGAAGGGAAGCTCATAGAAGATGGTGGCAGCAACGATGATAGCAACCGTTGGCAAGGATTTTGATGGTATCTCTCTCAAAAACTCCTAGAATAGGGATTGACGGGTTTAGAAAAGAGGGATAGGGTTTTAGAGGGATGGAGAGCTTCGATGAGGTAGCTCGACGGTCATTGGAGATGGGGAAGAAGGAGGAGGAAGGCGATGGAGGATTCGGTGATGGATTTGATTGAGAGGTGGAGGGTTTAAATAGATTAAAAATTTGAGAAGATAGAGTCACTCTTTGATGTTAGTAAATCGAATAGGATACATGTATAGATTTCAAAAAAATTTTAAATCGCAGTGAAAAAATAATCGGGTTAAACCCTTTAACCCCACATGCATTAGATCTCATATAATCCTACCCAAGTCCAGAAGTAAAGACATGCATATAATCTGAAAAATAAATAAAGATGAGATCAAATCTCAATATCTTTGCACAGATAGAAATTCACCGCTACCGATGACCTCAAGTTCGAAGGTTCTTGAGCCGCACACTTGTCCGACCTCTACAGGTATCTATCAGAATCAACTTTAAATCCTTCTTCTCGTATTAGATCCTTCTTCTTCCAAAAAGATCTATACCTCTTTGAACCTTGATCAGCAAATGATCTGCACTGCAAATTTAACCTTTGAACTGTAGCCTCCTTCTTCTCGTTTCTTGCTGTAAAAGAACAACTCCTTATCCCTTGGCGTGTAGAAGGATGGGACGCCCAACTCTTGGGCATTGGAAAGAGAAGAGAGAGAGGGTATGGCATGGGGAGGAGAGAGAGAGAGAGATCTATTTTTTTAATCAAAATAACTAACTTATAAATCTTAGGAGATCTTCTCTTTATGTAGGCCTTTCTCTGATTCAAATCATTATCCAATCAAGCTAAAAGATTAGATCTTATCTCATAAGGTCTCTTACCTTTAATCTGACCTAAATGGAAAGGCCATCACTTCCTTTGGCAAGTGGATGGGGCACCCTAGTCAGATAAGATAGATTGAGTGGGCTCCCCTCAGTAAGAAAGGCAGGTGGTTGGGTGCCAACCCTTGGTGCCCCATTCTAAGGTTTTCATACAAGAGAGGGGGCATGGTGCCTCTCTCTCTCCTTCCATGCCTAGCCACAAGAGGGGGTGGACCCCTCTTACACTATCCAAGGGGTTGGCGCCCCTTGGTCCTGCCAAAAAGGGAGGAAGGCGCCACCACGTCTTTCCAAAATTTTCATACTATATTAGGAGATAATGAGGAGATAATAAGAAGATAATGAGGAGATAATTTAGCTAACTCATTGATTTAATCCAATCCTTTTGGGCTCATAATTAGGCACCAACTAAACCCTAATGGATTTAGGTTGGTTCAATGCTATAGATTTGATCCAATCGAAGTCTCGAAAAGAATTAGATTTAACCATATGCAAGTATGGTTCTCTTAAACCCAATAGGATTTCAATAAATCCTAATCCAATTAGAACTTCATAAGTCCAATTGGCAAATTCAAGATTAAATCTCTTAATGTGTAACCCCATAGGTTCTATTCTATCTGATTGTGAGATATATTATGATCTCCATCAAAATATCATCGAAACACTTTTCAATTGATTGAAATAATTTCAACTCTACCCTTCGAGGTCATCGATCATCAAACGATGCTCGATGAGTCCCATAATCTACCAGTGACATCTAGCAGTGTGTAGTGACAATTCGATAGAATGAAAGTATGAATTCTTAGGTGCAGTTATTATATAATTCAGTCCTTCTATCGTGAGTCCTTATTTGACGGAGGTCATGGAGAACTCATCAGACCCCATTGTCAGTCATATGCTGATTGGCTCAATTCGAGTTCATTTGTGAATCTCATGAAAACTCTTTTTCAGTATTCATACTTGCTTTGGCTAAAGACTTTCTGAACTCAGTCTCGCAAATAGCACAGGACTTCTCTTTTTCTACCAAGATCGATAGATTTTATCTAGATGCATCCTACTCTAAATAGTGAATCTGAACCTACTAAAATCAACATACACAGTAAGAATCCGAATGGCTAGGGATCAAGAGAATGTACAGTCAAACTCAATAGCCTCACTGTGATAGCCAATGACACTGTTGGTCAAAGGACCACTCACACCACTACAGTATCGAGAAGATCACTGACGAGTGAGTAGACATCCATGTGATTTCTCGTATTGGTCACACTCAGTGCAAGTTATTCTCTAACAATCACCAGCACCCTCACTCTAGTATCCCTACACTGTAGACTCAAAACTCATCTGCCTTCAAGAGAAGTGAACCGTGCATCGATCTCGAATGGATTAATCACTATCCTTCGTGACGATCCTTTGATGAGAGTATTTCAAAATTAACCACTAATTAATGTTTGTCTCAAATTCTTAACACTTTGAGAATATACAAAATTATTTTGTTAATTTTAGGATAAATCATGGGCACATAAATATGATTGGAATGAAAAAGCTCTTTATTGATAATAAAATATTATAAGTACCAGATTAAGCCCTGAAATTACATAATGTGTCAGCCAATAATTGACTTCTAGGACATAAATCTAACAAACTCTTACTTGATCTAAAGCTAATTGGCCATATATCTAAGACCCATCTTCTCAAGGTAAGCTTCGATCTTCTACTGACGAGAGACTTAATCAGCGGGTCCACCATGTTTAGCGCAGAGTCGACTCTCTATAGCTCGACGAGCTTCTTTTCGAGGTATTTGCATATAATGTGAAACCACTGCTCTATATACTTGGACTTATGATGAGATCTGAGCTCCTTAGCGAGGGCTATGGTGCCATTGTTATCGTAGTGCAGTGCAATGGTATCTGATGGCATCACATCCAGTTCTGTAACAAATTTTTGAACCAAAAAGCTTCTTAGCAGCTTCAGAGGCGGCAATGTACTCGACTTCAATGGTCGAATCTGCAATGATCGGCTGCTTGAAATTCTTCCAGCTAACCGCACCATCACTACACAAAAAATACACCTCGATGTAGATTTTTTATCATTGACATCAGTCATGAAGTCTAAATCAGTGTATCCCTCAATTTTCAACTCCGATCCTCCACTAAAGATCAATAGCAAAGTTTTAGTCCTTCTCAAGTACTTAAGGATATTTTAATAGTAATCCAGTATTCTTCATTTGGATTTACTTGATATCTGCTCGTGACACTTACGACAAAGGCTATATCAGGGCGTGTACATAATATGACGTACATGAAGCTTCCTATTGCTGAAGTATAAGAGATCTTGCTCATGCATTAGATCTCCTCAGGTGTGTCGGGACACATCTTCTTGGAGAGATGAATGCCATATCTAAGGGCAAAAGACCCTCTTAGAATTTTCATATTGAATTTCTTCAGCACCTCCTCTATATACATTCACTGTAAGAGTCCTATCATCCTCTTAGACCTATCTCTATAGATCTTTATACCAAGAATGTAGGAGGCTTCTCCTAGGTCTTTCAAGGTAAATTCTTTTGACAACCATACTTTGACGGATATCAGCATGAAAATATCATTTCCAATCAGGAGGATATCATCCACGTACAATACAAGAAATATGGCAGCGCTCCCACTAATCTTTTTGTACACACACGGCTCTTCCTCATTTTTGATGAAATCAAACATTTTGATCACACCATTAAAGCGAGTGTTCCAACTTCGAGATGCTTGTTTGAGTCCATATATGAATTTTTATAGTTTGCAGACCTTGTGATCACTATCACTGGATGTGAAATTTAAAAATTGCTCTATATAGATATCTTCATCAAGATATCCATTTAGAAAATAGTTTTCACATCCATCTGTTAAATTCATAATCATGAAAGACTACCATCACAAACAGAGTACGGATGAATTTCAGCATGACCACGGATAAAAAATTTCATGATAGTCAATGCCTTCGCATTGACTGTAACCTTTTGCAACTAGCCTTATCTTATAGGTCTCTACCTTACCATCCGACCCAATTTTTTTTTATAAATCCATTTACATCCAATAGGTATAATACCTTCAGGTGGATCTATTAAGGATCAATCCTGATTGAAATGCATGGAATCAATTTCTGATTTCATCACTTCCATCCATTTCTCGAAGCTATATCTAACATTACCTCATTATAGGTCTTGGGATCATTCCTAATATCTCTATCTCACACAAGAAATGCTTCCTATAAATCCTCTATAAGAATACCTAATATCTTTCAGGAGGATGGGAGATTCTACTTGATCTACGAGGTGGAGGAGGTATCACATCTACTGGCTCATTACTGGGTTCAGATTCTTGGACTCAATGCTCTTCAGAGACTTTCTCTTTGAGCTCAATCTTCCTCCCACTGCCTCCATGTTGGATAAACTCTTTTCTAAGAAGAGGACATGACGGCTCACAATCACATTGTGATCCTCAGGAAGATAGAAGTAGTATCCCATGGTTTTCTTAGGATACCTTATAAAGCGAGCCCTAAAGGATCTAGCCTCTAACTTGTCTATCTGCTGTCGCTTGACATAGATTGGAGATCTCCAAATCTTAAGATACCCAAGAGTTGGCTTTTTACTATACCATAACTCTATGGTGCGATAGGAATGAATTTAGAAAAATTTGATTCAAGAAATAAATCACAGAAAGTAATGCATGTCCCAAAAAAAGATAAAAAAGTCTGTGAAGCTCATCATGGATCGAACCATATTTAACAAGATCTGATTCTTCCTTTCGAATATCCCATTGAGCTGAGACATCCTTGGAGGTGTCCACTGTGAGACTATACCATTATCTTTAATATAGGCCTAAAATTTTTACTAAAGTATTCTCCTCTTTGATCATATCGAAAAATCTTTATAGATTTTAGATCTATTTTCTACTTTATATCTGAACTCTATGAACTTTTAAAGGTTTCACACTTTCGGTGCATTAAATACACAAACTTATATCATGAATAATCATCGATAAAAATTATGAAGTAGACATAGCCACTCCTGATTTGTACATCGAATGGACTACGCACGTCAGTGTATACCAGGGCTAATATCTCAGTGGCCCTTTCTCCTTATCCTACAAAGGGCAGCTTGGTCATTTTTTTTGAAGATACGATTTACAAATTGGATAAGACTCGAAAGTTAATGGCCCAAGAAGATCATCTTTCTTCAGTTTGTTGAGTTTGTCCTCTCCAATATGGCTTAGCCTAAGGTGCAACCGATATTTTTGGCTAATCCTATCTCTAAGTCTCTTAGATCCTATAGCATTCATAATTTGCTTGTTAATATTTATACTCGCATCCATATACAAATGATAAAGAACATCAATCAAGAAAGCACGTGCAATAATTTATTTTCGAAATAAATCGAACACATATCTTTATTGAAATGAAAATTTTAATTATCTTATTCCAGCACAGATATGAAAATCAAATTTTTACAGGCTACAGGTACATAATAGCAGTCTTTAAGAATTAAACTAACTCCTAATGATAATCACAGAGAGTAGGTTCCGATGGCCACGCAGCAACTCTTGCTCCATGCCAACTCAGAGAGTGATCTCGTCTTCCTTAAACTTTCTCACTTCTTCAAGATCTTGCATAGAAGTACACAAATAAGCACTTAATCCAGAATCTAGAACCCAACTAAAAGAAAGAAAATCATTAGATTAGTTTCAATAACGAGCAAATCAGACGTACGTTCAGAAGGCCCATCCTTCTTCTTGCTCTTGACAGTCGCCAGGTAGGCCGGACAGTTCCTCCTCCAGTGGCCTTCGATGTTGCAATGAAATATTTTTCTTGTCATCGACCTTCTTCGAAACTTGTTTCTTGTGCTTGATCTTGTTCTTTTGCTTCTTCGTAAGCTTCTTTTTCTTCTTGAAAGAAGATTTTTTTTTAGAGGAAGCCAGCTCCACAGCCAAAACTGTACCTCTTGAACTCTTCAAGGTGCCCTCTGCTGTTATCAGCATATTCAGTAATTTGAGTAAAGTGCTATCAATTTTATTCATATGATAGTTCATGATGAACCATCCATATGAATCAGGAAGAGACTGGAGGATCAAATCTATCTGCAATTCCTTGTCCATGTTCATGCCGAGCTTCTAAAGTTCTTCGATGTCCTTAATCATTGTCAAACAATGATCATTACCGAACTGTCCATCACACATTTTCACTTTGAAAAGTCACCAAGAGACTTCAAAGCAAGCTGTGCGACTCTGCTCACCACACAATTTTTGCAGGTGAGTCAGCATCTCTCTAGCAGTCCTCATGTCTTTATATTGTTGCTGAAGATCATTGGATATGGATGCTAAAATATAACACTTTTCTTGTTATCCTCATCCATCCACTTCTCAAATGCGGCACGTTGATCAGAGGATGGATGAGCTGGTAACACAGGCATATCCTGAACAAGGACA
The DNA here is from genome assembly GCA_000441515.1 of Elaeis oleifera. NCBI lineage: Eukaryota > Viridiplantae > Streptophyta > Magnoliopsida > Arecales > Arecaceae > Elaeis > Elaeis oleifera. Next base: position 51,267 of record KE505662.1, read on the forward strand.
TCAGTAAGTTTCTCAAAACTGAGAATAATTCTCAAATTTTGAAATCAGTCTTTATAGTTTGTACCGGTCAACCTATTGGTATCGAAGATACGGGCTAAAGAGTTGGAACTCGATATGGTTATCTACAGAAGAAATAGTTTTTAGTTAGATGTTTGTACTTGAAAAAATATTTATTCTAGAAATTTTAAAACAAACAAAGGCTCCCATTATTTTCTCGAATCTTCTACACTCTTCGGATGGAGAAACGAAACCTATACGCGATCGATTTCAAGTGGGTACTATAGTCTCATTAATCTATACACACCTCATCTAACAGTTATTGAAGAGTACAGATCAATGAGTGGATAACGCTTTGTCCATTGCTTCACTAAGCAAGATGTAGTGGGCTTGATCTCTAAGTCCTGTGGCCTCACCTAATAGTTATTGGCACATTTCTTAGTTAAGTCTGACCCATCATTCACCAGTGGCGTAAATCGTCATTGAGATCCTCATCTAACAGTTATTGGGCCCAACCCATTCTAGCCTGGGATATTAAATATCAATAGAGTGGTTGTACCTTTTCGATGTAATCGAACTATTGTAACCAGCCGAGAACGATCAACACCAGGAAGGCACCCGCATCTCTACAATGATGGAAGACTTCTAGATTTAATATTTAGTGAGAAGATTTAGGTTTAGATTTCTTCTAAATAGCAGATCTGATATCCGACTGATCAAATTTAGGTCAGCATATCAACATGTCTAACCAGCCTAGTCGGCATGGGTGAACTCGAGTCAACAAGTAACCTAGCACAAAATTGAATCTCCCAAGATGGCCAAATAAGTTAAGATGAGTGGGGGTCCCTCCATTATTTTCTTAGACATCAATCAAATTGACCAGATCAGACAACGAAACCAATTAAATAATCATCTCTAAATACTTGCCTTAGATACCAAATTGATCGATTAGAATCGATCAGGTTAACCTATTGAAACAGACCCGAACCACTAAGCCAAATTTGATCTTGAGTCAATTAACTCACATCAAAATATGAATCGATACAACCAACTACAACTAAACTTGACTTTAAGCCCCTTTGACCTAATCCTAATCAACCATTGATTAGGTTCAATCAACTGCTCAAAATCAACAACAGGTTCTAGTCTGATCTAATCAATTTGACCCTAATTATAGTTTGATCACCAGACCTAATTTATTCAACCCATATCCACAAGCAATAACATAATTTTAGATTCAAAAATAATGTTAGATTATATTTCATTGCATACATTAGTGGCTTATGATTTTGAAACAGTTTCAGATCTAAACCAAATGTCATATATCATATATATATAGTTTCAGATCTAAACTAAAATATGTATCACATATACATTAAATTTTAGATCTAAATTAAAATATATATATCAAATATATGTATAATTAGATCTAAAATAATGATTAAAATATATTAAAAATATTTTTCAAAAATTGATTCGCATCAAACTAGGATAATCTTTTCAATATAGGGGTTAAACCCTATATCAAGACAACCTTATACCAGTTTGATATGAACATTTGATCATTCTAATTTCAGATATAAATATGAAATAAGACATATCACATACACTAATTTTTAAATCTAAAAGATTGATTTAATTACTTCAAAAATAGTTTTCAAAATCGATCAATCTTGTACTAGGATAACTTTTTCAATATAGAAGGTAAACCCTATACCAGGACAACCTTATACTAGCACAAGATCAATTTTAAATCATCAAAACTTCAGATCTAAGATAAAAATTAGATTATATATATCTTTAAAAATTTATGACTTTGATACCACTGTTAGTAAATCAAATAGGATGCATGTATAAATTTCAAAAAATTTAAAATCACAGCAGAAAATAATCGGGCTAAATCCTTTAACCCCACATGTATTAGATCTCATCTAATCCTACCCAAGCTCCAAAGTAAAGACATGCATATATTCTGAAAAAAAATAAGGATGAGATCAAATCTCAATATCTTTACGCGGGTAGAAATCCACCGCTACCGATGACCTCAGGTTCGAAGGTTCTTGAGCCGCACAATTGTCCAATTATCCGCTCTCTATAGGTATCCACTGGGATCAACCTTGAATCTTTTTTTCGTGTTAGATCTTTCTTCTTCAAGAAAGATCTATGTCTCTTTGAATCTTGATCCGCAAATGATCTAGACTACAACTTCAACTTTTGAACTACAGCCTCCTTCTCCTCGTTTCTTGCTGTAGAAGAATAACTCTTCACCCTTGGCGTGTAGAAGGATGGGACACCCAACTCTTGGGTGTTGGAAAGAGAAGAGAGAGAGGGTATGGTATGGAGAGGAGAAAGGGAGAGAGTTCTATTTTTTTTTAATCAAAAACAACTAACTTATAAAATCCTAGGAGACTTTCTCTTTATATAGGCCTTTCTCTGATTCAAATCATTATCCAATCAGGCTAAATAGGTCAGATCTTATCTCAAAGGTCTCTTACCTTTTAATCTAATTTTTTTTCAAGAAAATCAAACCTAAATGGAAAGGCCATCACCTCCTTTGGCAAGTAGATGGGGCACCCCAGTCAGATAAGACAGACTGAGTGGGTGCCCCTCAGCAAGAAAGACAGATAGTTGGAGCGCCAACCCTTGGTGCCCTATTCTAAGATTTTTCATGCAAGAGATAGGGCATAGCCCCTCTCTCTCTCCTTCCATGCCTAGCCACAAGAGGAGATGGGCCCCTCTTACACTATCCAAGGGGTTGGCACCTCTTGATCCTACCAAAAAGGGAGGAAGGTGCCACCACATCTTTCTAAAATTTTCACACTACATTAGGAGATAATAAGGAGATAATAAGAAGATAATGAGGAGATAATTTAGCTAACTCATTAACTTAATCCAATCCTATTGGGCTTATAATTAGGTACCCAACTAAATCTTAATGGATTTAGGTTAGGTTCAATACAATGGACTTGATCCAATCAAAGTCCTGAGAAGAATTAGGTTTAACTATGTGCTAGTATAGTTCTCTTAAACCCAATAAAATTTTAATAAATCCTAACCCAATTAGAACTTCATAAGTCCAATTGGCAAATTCAAGATTAAATCCCTTAATGTGTGACCTCATAGGTTTCATTCTATCCAATAGTGGGATATATTGTGATCTCCATTACAACATCATCAAAACTCTTTTCAATGAATTGGAACAATTCTAACTCTATCTTCGAGGGTCATCGATCATCAAGACAATGCTCGATGAGTCTCAAAATCTATCAGTGACATCTAGCAGTATGTAGTAGCAATCTAGTAGAATGAAAGTATGAACTTCTAGGTGCAGTTATCATATAATTCAGTCCTTCTGTCATGAGTTCTGACTTGATGGAGGTCATGGAGAACTCGTCAGACCCCATTTCAGTCATATGCTAGATTGGTTCGACTCGAGTTTATTTGTAATTTTCGTGAAAACTCTTTTTCAATATTCACACTTGCTTTGGCCAAAGACTTTCTAAACTCAGTCTCGCAAATTGCATAGGATTTTTCTTTCTACCTCGATCGATAGATTCCATCTAGGTGCATCCTACTTCAAACAGCGAACTTGAACCTACTAAAGCCAACAACACAGCAAGGATCCGAATGGTTAGGGACCAAGAAAATGTACAGTCAAACTCAGTAGTCTCACTGTGAATAGCCAATGATACCATAGGTCAAAAGACTACTCACACCACTACAGCATCGAAAAGATCACTGACGAGTGAGTAGACATCCATGTGGTTTCTCATGTTGATCACGCTCAGTATAAGTTATTCTCTAACAATCACCCGCACCCTCATTCCAGTATCTCTACACTACAGACTCGAAACTCATCTACCCACAAAGGAGATGAACCGTGCACCGATCTCAAATGGTTTGATCACTGTCCACCATGACGATCTTTTGATCAGGAGCATTTAAAAATTAATCACTAATTAATATATGTCTCAAATTCTC
>KE505662.1:88199-100207 GCA_000441515.1 Elaeis oleifera
AAAAGATCATTCACATAACTACAGCATCGAGATGATCACTGACGATCGAGTAGAAATCCAAGTGATCTCTCGTATGGTCATGCTCAGTACTAATTATTCTCTAACAACTATCCGCACTCGTGGCTCAGTATCTCTACACTGTAGATCAGAGACTCATCTATCCCAAAGAAAGTGGTCTATGTGCTAGTCTATCCAGATCGATCATCATCTTCATGATGATCCTATGATCAGAAGTATTTAAAAATTAAATACATATCTCTAATCTTCAACACCTTGAGAATATATATCGAAACTAATTTTATGGACGATTCAAGAACACATCATACTTGAATGAAAATAATTTATCTTTTATTGATCAAATCAATATATTAAGTATAAAATTGTATCCTAGAGTTATTATAATGTATCAGCCATATTGGCTTTTAGGATCTGTGTCCCATATACTTGGTATAAAGATTTATAGGGATAGATCAAAAAGGATGCTAGGCTTGTCCCAGTCTTGGTACACTGACCTTGTATTGAAGAGGTTCAACATGGAGAGAAGTAAAAGAAGTTACTTATCCATAGGTCATGGCATACAACTCTCTAAGAAGATGCTCCTAAGACACTTGAAAAGAGAAATAGAATGAATTTTATTCCTTATGTTTCGGCTGTAGGATCAATTATGTATGCTATGTTATGTACCAGGCCTGATGTGGCTTATGCGTTGGACATTGTAAGCAGATTTCAGGCTGATCCCAAAAAGGATCATTGAAAATCTGTGAAAAATATACTCAAGTACTTGAGAAGGACTAGAGATATTTTCTAATATATAGTGGATCTGATTTGAAAGTGAAAGGTTATACTGATTCTAGTTTTCAATTTGATCCGGATGATAGCAAATCTATATCTGGGTATGTGGTCACTCTGTATGGTGGTGCAGTAAGTTGAAAAAGTTTCAAACAGCAAACTGTTGCTGACTCGATCATTGAGGCTGAGTATATTGCTGTTAGTGAGGCTGCTAAGGAGATCATCTAGATGAAGAAATTCATCTCAGAATTAGATGTGATTCGAGGGATTGAACAACCAGTGCCCCTTTATTGTGATAATACTGGGACAGTTGCTCAAGTCAAAAATTAAGGTCTCATCATAAATCCAAGCACATCTTAAGATGGTTCTATCTCATTCGGGAGATAGTTGAAAGATGTGATGTAATCGAGGAGCAAGTTGACACCAAGAATAATATAGCAAATCTGTTCACTAAGACTTTGTCAATGCAGTAGTTTGATCGCCATCTTGATAGGATGGGTATCAAGTATAGGGACGATTGGCTTTAGTGCAAGTGGGAGATTGAAAGAATAATTTCTTACCCTACAAGCCAATCGCATACGGGATGCGATAGGGTGCTTTCTGTAATTTATCTTTCAGACTCATATAATTAAATTATATTATTAATAAATAAGTATTTATGATTCATTATATGCTGCATCTTATTATTACTATTTTTTAAGATTATAATGAACCCCATAGGTCTGGACAATGATTTTAGGACCGTGATGAGATCACGCCAGTGAAATCTAAATCTTTGATAGTCATGACTTAAAATATTCCTAGTCGTTGGTTCATTTAGTCAGAGATCAATGATATTAGTAAGACTGGCATGTCCTATGTATGCTCAGAAATGAGGGGGGTTAATCTCACAATCACTTATGTGGTGATACTAATATAAGGATATGTGTGCTCATTAGAGAATGAGTTCACTGAATAGATCTACGAGAGAACATCAGATGGAGTCTTATTTACGTGTCAACTGATGATTCTCTAGTGGGAGTTGTGTAAGTGATCATTTGACCTGAGATCACTATGGTACCTTGTATACATGGATCCATATTTTGATTCACTTCCTAACTTGATTTTTTGATCCTTATATGGGGTGTTCTGGATATGGTGAAGTGTACATAGAGGTTGTGAGTGATCAATAAGGGATCAGTCACTCCTAATAAGGAGAATATCCTATGTGATCTTATAGGTTAGTGATTCTGGAAGTTTTTGATCAAAACAGAATGATAATTAGAAAAATTTTTTAATATATCATCAACTGAATCATCACCTTCTGATCGAGATACATGAAGATAAATAATTGGGTTTGACATATTTTCATATCCACAGCTCATTTGGGATATTGTTAGACTGAAAGATTGAATTATACGGTAACTTACCATTGAAAGATATTTTGATAATTTTTTATCAAAATTTTAAATCTTTTGGATGGTCATGACATATTGCTAGACATCAATTTTGACTTATGGAGTCATCAAAATTAAAAGAGTTTAATTCAGAAATCAATTAGGAAGAGTCCTAGTTGATTGGGACTCTTCGGGTGACCTAATCTGATCAGATTAGGATTACGTCGAAAGTCTGGATCCACTGCTTGATAGATTTAGAATCCAATAGGTTACACATTTTAAGATTTGGCCTTGATCTAATTTAATTAGAATTTAATATAAATTTTAAAGATTAATTTGATATGCTAGCACATTGTATTAACCCAAATTTCTAAATTGATTTAGATCAAAGTGTTTGAGCTAACCTAGGCCAGTTATCTTTGACCTGATGGGATTGGGTCAATTTTGATTAGATTCTTATCCAACTTGAAATAGTTCAAGTGAAGAAGGACTCCTCTGTGCCCACCAGATGCCACACCAAAAAAATAAATGCCGCCCCACTTATTTTAGCATGTGAAGATGGAGAGTCCTTCATGAAGGAACTTATCTTTATGCGTTGCCTTAAATGATCAACCAGAACTCTAATGATTTGTCGCCAATTTAGGATGGAATTTTATGGCACATAGAAAATGGAGAGTCCTTTTGTGTGAAGGCTCTTTTGCTCCAAAATTTTACATGGTGAATTTATTGACTACGTGAGAAAATGGAGCACCAAAAGTGGAGCACGTGAGAAAGTGGAGCACCAAAAGTGGCGCCCCTTGGTCGCTTCTCATGTCCCTTGGTCCCTTATATATATAGGACATCCCATATGGCTCAGATGCTGGGTTTTTGGGTGGAAACCAGAGATAAGAGATGTGCAAATTAGTAGAAAAATTTTAGAAAAAATCTGAGAAAAAGGCAAAAAAAATTGAGTGGCAAAAGTTGTAAGAAGGGTGGTGAGAGAATTAGCAAGTATTGCTAGTGTGCCTTAGAGTTTGATTTTTTATGTGTTGGATCCAAAATTAAATCTTAGGTAGTAAGACATTTGAAGAGTGTCTTATTGGCATGATCGTGGTGGCAAGTTTGGAGGCAACTGGGCTTTGGCATGATCGTTCCTCGAGTTCAAAATCGATAGTATTCTTAAGAAGACAAAGCTGCGGCGGTGCACCGGTTAGGAAGGACCTTGGCCAACTTCTGTGTGGATCACTATTGGAGGGCTTCTACTTTGAAGAATCATGGAGATCACCAATGTGCCACATTATCCTTTTTGGTGAAAGTAAAATTCTATCCCTTTTGCATGCTTGTTTATTTGATCAACATCGATAAGGTGATTCTAGGGTTTGAATTTTGGCTCGATAGTTTTAACTGTTAAAGCTATTGACTTATTATTTTAAATTTTAAAACTTACTTTTCGCTGCTTGATCGGAATCCAACACCTCCATCGATAAGTATACAATTCTAGGACTAGGAGAGACTCTACCAGCAGGACCTCTGCAGTTCTTGAAGAAAACTCTAGTTCTCACTCAGTCTGATCTCTCCAGTTCCATTCAAACCCTCTTCTCATGCTCTTCTACTCTTTTCCATCTTTTATTCTTGAGGCTTGAACTGACTTAGGCATCGAAGGGTCAAGAATCGAAGGATCTTCATCCAATTTTGATTGATTTTGTAGGATTTTTTGAAGGAGAGTCAGATCAGATCGCTACAGCCACTCCAATCCATCTTCATTTGATCTTCTTTGTTTAGATTTTGAGCTTTGCAGCAACAGATTGACGTTAGAGGAAAGGTCACTCTTTTATTTTTTAATGAAAAGATGGTTAAACCACGAGCACAGCAACCCTCTCCCTCCTCTCCGAAAGGAAAAATGTTGGAGGTGCCGCCATAACAACAATCAGTTACTGTTGATCTCCAACAATTAACTTTTGATTCAATAAGTTCAAGTCCTGACAGCACCTGTTCAGCAGCTTCAAAAGAAAGAGGAGCAACAGCAGAAAGAAACTCCTCCTTCGAAGGCTGTATCTCAGCACAGCCATCAACCAACCCTTCAAGATGAACACCACATTAATGAGGCTGACAGTGAATTCGCCCCAGTGCAGTGAAGGTTCAAAAAGGGGATGATCTGGAACACAATATCCTGGATCTTGAAATACACTTGATGGAGATCCAAATAGGAGGCTGATCCCAGAATAAAGATAGTTTCAATCTTCGATCTCTTTTCTCTCATAAAATTCTAAATGAACTGATCTCAAATCGGTTCAAGATGTTCGCCATCGAGTCTTTTGATGGCTCTATTGATCCAATGGATCATATCGAGGGTTATAAGGCCCTCATGATTTTACAAGAAACTTCTGATGCCCTACTATGCATCGTTTTTCCTGCAACCCTCAAGAAAACAGTGAGTATGGTTTTCTGAACTCTCGTAGGGATCTATTTCCTCTTTTAAGCAGCTTGAGAGGCTATTCATCACCTATTTTGATACTAATCGGCCTCATTTGATGTACGTGGATAGTCTTTTTCTATTCAATAATAGGAGAGAGAAGATCTCCATAAGTATATGGCTCATTTCAACGCGGCCACCTTTAAAGTGAAAAATTTCAATGAGTCAGTCACTATGTTTGCTTGAAAAAAGAGACTCCGGAGCAATCACCTGATTTTCTTCTTGAATAAAAATTTTCAAACAGTTATGATGAAATGTTCGATCGAGTATGGAAATACGCTCAGACTGAGGAAAAGAATCCATCTTAAAGCAAGCAAAGAAGGACAAAAATGGCAAGAAAAGGTCGAGAGAAATAATGAAGCTCTGTAGAACAAACCCCGATCAACCTCGAAAAATTTGAGGTCAGGAAGTTCGCCTCGATGTTTGACTCTTGCGCCCCTCTATCCGCCCCCCGAGCATAGATTTTGATGGAAATTAAAGGAGAAGGATATCTCCAAAGACCTAATCCTATGAAGGCTCCTCCAGAGAAGAGAGACAAGCGAAAATACAACTGCTTCCATCGAGACCATTGCCATGATATCAAGGAATGCAGGCAGTTACGAGATAAAATAGAAGCCTTGGTGCACCGAGGCTATCTCAATAAATATGTCAGGTCAGCCAAAACCATAGAGTACTGGCCTCCAGCAAAAAAAGTTGAGGACCATAACCGACCAACGGTTGGTGTTATCAAAATGATATCTAATGTCCTGTACGGCACTGATGACCCATCTCCCAAGAGGCAGAGAACTGAAGATATTATTTATTTTTAAAATGATATAAAGAAGATTCAAACCTCTCATAATGACGTTGTTGTCATTTCTATGACAATAGCGAAGCATGATATAAAAGAATTTAGTTGATGAAGGAAGCTCTATCGATGTATTGTTCTATGATGTATTCTCAAAAATGAATCTGACAGCTCAATTGAGATAGGTCAGCACTCCGCTCGTGGATGTTCAGGAGATCCAACAGTTGTTAAAGGAAAAATCACTCTACCAGTCATGGCAGGACAAGACTCAAAGCAATTGATAGTACAACTCACTTTTTTGGTGGTTAAAGTCTTGTCCACTTACAATGCTATCCTTGGCCGATCTAATCTCAATGCCCTTAAAGCTATTGTCTCTACTTATTATCTATCGGTGCAATTTCCAACCAAGGAAGGAATTAGTGAAATATGTGATGACCAAACGGTAGCTCGGTAGTGTTTTATGATTACCTCTAAAATGAAGCGGCCTGCGAAAATATGTCAGTCGATGTGTTGGATCCACTAGATGAGCTCGAAAAAGTCTGAGGTGAACCAGCAGAAAAGCTTGAAATTATTCCTTTGAAAGATACCCAAAAAAAATAGTCCAGATCAGTGTAAACCTCAAACCTGATTTGAGAGACAAAATAATCAAGTTCCTACGAGCAAATGCTGACATCTTTGCCTGATCAACTTTTGATATGCCTAGCATCCCTACCGATGTAATTATTCATAAACTGAATATGAATCTGAATTTCAGACAGATTCAATAGAAGAAAAGAAGTTTTGCTCCAGAAAAGCAAAAGACCATTGATGAGGAAGTTGATAAGCTTCTAAAAGCTGGATTTATCAGAGAAGCTCACTATCCAAAATAGATAGTCAATGTTATTATGGTCAGAAAGTCTAATGATAAATGGAAGATATGCATTGACTATAAAGATCTCAACAATGCTTGTCTGAAGGATAGTTTTCCTTTATCAAGGATTGATCAGCTAGTGGATGCCACCTCGGATCACAAACTCAGCTTTATGGATATTTTTTCAGGCTATAATCAGATCAAAATGACTCCGAAAGATAAAGAAGGTATGACCTCCATCACTGAAAGATATTTATATTATTATAAAATGATGTCTTTTGGTCTTAAAAGTACAGGTGCCATATTCTAGTGCCTTATCAACAAAGTCTTCAAATGATAAATTGGTCGAAGTATGGAGGTCTATATTGATGACATGATAGTGAAAAGCGCTGAAGAGGACCAACATATTGCCGACTTGAAAGAAGCGTTCGGAGAGCTTAGGAAGCATCAGATGAAACTCAATCCAAACAAATGTGCCTTTGAGGTGACCTCGAGTAAATTCTTTGATTTTCTCATTAATCAGAGGGGCATACAAGTAAATCTCAAGAAGATTCGAGTACTGTTGGAGATGAAGTGTCTAACTTCTATTAAAGAAATCCAGCAGCTTATGAGGTGGTTGCAGCCCTAAGCTAATTCGTTTCCAGATTGGCTGAAAGATGTCTCCCATTCTTCCAAATATTAAAGAAGATCAAAAATTTCAACTAGACAGAAGAGTGCCAAGCTGCCTTTGAAGATCTTAAGAAGTATCTTGGCTCTCCTCCTCTCCTCTCAAAACCAATCAAAGGTGACGAATTATACATGTATATATCTGTCTCACCATATATTGCCAGCTCGATTCTTATCTGAGAAGAAATGGGTATCCAAAGGCCCATCTATTATGCAAGCAAATTATTATAGGATGTCAAGACCCGATGCTAAAAGGCTGAAAAAATGATATATGCTTTAATTGTAGTGGCTCGAAAACTTAGGCCTTACTTCCAAGCTCATACAGTTATAGTGCTAACAGATCAACCACTTAGGTCGGTATTCTAGCAGGTTGACACTTCAGATCAAATTGCCAAATAGACCATCGAACTTAATAAATTTGATATTCAAATCGGCCTCAAACTACGGTCAAAGACCAAGTGCTAGGTGATTTTATTATGGAATGCACTATTCCTGATGATGGATCAGTTCCAGAAAGTCATGAAAGTTCTGATAACAATTTGTGCTGGGTCCTACATGTGGACGGAGCCTCAAACTCTCAGAAAGTGGTGCTGGTCTAATTCTGGCAAGTCTCGAAGGGTTTATTATTGAGCAAGTCCTAAGGTTCAATTTCAACACTTCCAATAATGGTGCTAAATATGAAGCTTTAACCACGGGCTTCGAGATGGCGAAAGAGCTTGGAGTCAGAAAGCTAAAGATTTTACCGACTCACAGCTTGTCATCGCTCAGGTACAGGGTCAATTTGAAGCCAAAGACTCTATAATGGCTTGCTGCTTGCAGAATGTAAAGAATTATCTAAAGGCTTTGAGGAGCTTGAAGTACTCCAAATTCTAAGATCAAAAATGCTCGGACTGATGCTTTATCATATCTCACCACGTCGAATTTTTTCAAGCTGAATCAGAAGGTACTTATTGAATAGTTGGACAGATCCAGCATCGAAGTACTCCCTATCTCTCAGATCGGCCAAGAATCAAGCTGGATTGATCCCCTCGTAGGTCTAAGGAGATTATATCCAATGATCCAATTAAGGCTAAAAGTATTAAAAGACAAGCCCCCTGGTATGTTCTTCAAGAAAGTCGATTATATAAAAAATCTTATTCTCTTCCTTTAGTTTAGTGCCTAACACCGTTTGAAGCTGATTATGCACATCGAGAAGTGCATAAAGGAATATGTGAAAATCATCTGGAGGGCAGATCACTTGCTTATAAAGTAATTCGATAAGACTATTACTGGCCAACTTCCAAAAACATGTTGCTGATCTTGTCAACAAATTTGATCAATGCCAAATATACGCTAACATCCAACATCTACCTACTGCTGAGCTCATTTCTATTGCTATCCCTTTGTCCTTTGCAATTTGAGAAATGGATATACTGGGACCTTTTCTAGTGGCAACAAGTCAAAAAAAATTTCTGATCATAGCTATTGACTACTTCACAAAGTGGGTGGAAGCAGAACCTTCAGCCCAGATAATTAAGAAAAGATGTAGAATTTTATTGAAAATCTATAATATGTCGATTCGATTTGTCTCAGATAATCATCACTGATAATAGTCGGCAAGTTGACAATCTTAAGTTCAAAAAATTTTTCTCTAAGCTCCATATTGATCATCGACTCACTTATGTTGGGCATTCGCAGTCAAATGGTGAGATAAAAGACACTAACAGAACTATTCTTCAAGCTCTAAAGACAAAGCTCACAAGAACAAAAGAGTTATGGGCTGAAGAACTTCACGGTGTCCTATGGGCTTACAAAACCACATATCGGATTCCGATGGAGAAAACTCCTTTTAAACTTACGAGATCGAGGCCATGATTTCAGTCGAAATCGACCTATCATCTGATAGAGTCAAAAATTTTTATTAAATAATAAATTCTGATCGGTTGAGGACCAACCTGAATCTTCTCAAAGAATAAGAGAGCAAGCCCGTATCAGAATGATAGCCTATAAGCAAAGGATTGGCAAGTATTATAATGTCCGAGTAAAATAGAGGTCATTTCGAAAAGGTGACCTCATCCTGAGATGAGCTGAAGTCTTAAAACCTACAGAATGAGGCAAACTTGCTCTGAATTAGGAAGAACTTTATCGAATTATTGATGTTATTCGCTCAGGAACAAATAGAATTGAAAATCTGGATGGGATTATTATTCTCCATATTTGAAATTATAAAAATCTTCAAAATATTATTAATAAAATACTCCAATGAGCTTACTCTTGCATGTTGTCTTCTAATCTGTAAAATTCAATCTTCGAATTGGTAGAGCCCCGTGAGGCACAAATGGAGATAAGATCTCTTCAAACTCAATCTTCAGATTGGTAGAGCCCCGTAAGGCACAAATGGAGATAAAATCTTCTCAAACCTAGTCTCTAGATTGATGGAGCCCTGTAAGGTACAAATAGAGATAAGATCTCCTCAAATCCAATCTCTGAATTGGTAGAGCCCCGTGAGGCATAAATAGAGATAAGACTTCCTTAAATCTAATCTCTGAATTGGTAGAGCTCCATGAGGCACAAATGGAGACAATATCTCGCTAAATCCAATCTCTAAATTGGTGAAGCCCCGAAGGGCACAATCTCCCCGTGAATAAATATAATCGATCCACGGATCAAGATTATCTTAGATTTCTATGAAATACCAACCTTAGAATTGAGGATAACTTCAGCTTTATAAAATACCGACCTATGGGTCGAGGTTATCTTGAAGCTTTATGAAATACCGATCTCGAAATCGAGGTTATCTTCTACTGATCTCCTAATTGATGATTATCTTGAAATTACTGCTAAAAATATCAATCTTCAGCTCAAAGTCAGATCTTGAACCTGATCTATTCAAGGCCATACAAATAAGATACATGTGAATCTTGACTTTAAATCAGCTACTAGCTAGTAAGAGTTAAAATTGCTAATTCTTTAAGTTCTGTTGAACTACAATGTATACTATTATTTTACCTTGAAAGATTATGGAACTTGCTAAGTAGCAGGAATGTATACATCGGATCATGACACATCTCAAAAATATTTCTTTCATTGATTTGAAAGAAATAAAGAAAAAGACCATATATCAGGTCGTTACATTCAAAATGAAAGACTAACATCTGGTCGTTACCGACCAAAAGACCCCTATTAGATCAATACATCTCAAAAGAAAAGTTACATGATAACTATCGGAGCATTGAAGTTTTTGTTTGTTGATCCTTCTTAATTCGCTTTGGCTCCTTGGTAGTCTTGGTGGCAGCCGGCTCGACAGAAGTGATGGGCTCCAGCTCTTTGACGGCCTTAGGAACTTCAGTTGTAGCAAGGGGTACCACAGTTATTGGCACCACAGCAATGACCCCGATATCTTTCTCTTCGATCAACTCTTGATTTGACTCCTTGGTCGGTTCTTTGGATGCTTCAGCAAGCGGCTCGGGCTCTCCCTTTATGCCCATCTCGATGGCGACCTTTGGAGTCACCTTAGAATATTGACTTGGATATAATGTTTTGATCAAATTTCTGCACTGATTGAATGCGTAGTCATATGCCCCTTGGAGCTCTCACTTACCTCCTCCTCGAATTCCTCCGAGGCCTTGTATAGCTCCACCGCCTTCACCGTCTTATCCTATTTCTTCTTGACTTATCTCTTTAAAACTTCAATGGCCTTTTTATGGACCTCATTGGCCTTAATTGCCTCCTACAGCCTTGGCCCCAGCTCTGTTCTTCTTGGTCTGTAGGTGCAAGTTGAAGATTTTCATCTCTTATTTATTTATCTTTCGCTGAAGGTCTAGGAGATTTTGATTCTTCTTCTTCAGCAACTAACTTTCTTCGAGCTAAGTTTTGAGCCCTTCGACGCATTCAGACACCTTCTCCTCTTGGAGGACTATCAAGTTGGCATCTATGACCTCTTTATTTTCAGCAAGTAGGCCACATTCTCATACATGACCTTGAAATCGACAACGACCTGTAGGGCAAAAGTTCAGATCGATCATATACCAACGTAAAAAAAAGAGAGAGAAGATAAAGAAAAAGAAGGAAAAAGGTAGAGAATTTACATGCACGAGATGCCAGTAGCAGTGATTTGCAATCTCCTCTGGCTTGTTCTTTCGACATGCCTCCAAATTATCTGTGGGCACTGCTGATTCAAGAAGTTCGTGACCTAATTGAGGCCGCTCCAATAGTGACATCTGAAAAAAATTTGTGGTAGTGCAATATATGCAATTAAAAATTTATGCAGTAAAATAATAGATTAAATAATTTAATTCTAAACACATGTATAAGATCTAATCTTAGACTACCACATCAGGATCTTTAATATAAAAATATATACTTTAGATCTAGAAATAAAATCACATCGATCTCATCGATACTGAAATTCTAGATCTGACTATTAGATCTACCATAGAAATCAAAATAAGTTAGAGATCGTTACCAAACAAATTTTGATCTTGATCTCCTCTGATCCAATGGTTGGAGAGGGTGTTCCTCAGGTTGCTCATAGCCACACGAAGTCATCTGACCTCTATAAAAAATCCACGTGAAGACTGACGTAGATCAGGGGCTCAGAGATGCTAGTCTGCGAACAACTTCGACAGCTGACCTCTTCCTTCTTCTACAAGCACCTTGGATACTCCAAAGTGATAGGAGATCTGGATGAGGAAGAGAGGAGGAGGAGAAAAGACTCTGAAAATAGAAAATCTATAAGAGAATTGATCATGGGACGTCCAAGAGAGGGGTCCCCTTTTTATAGACTAGGAATTAGGATTTTTCAAAAAAGGATGCCATGAATCAATGCCAAAACCCCATTTTGGCATCCTCAAAAATTCCAAAAAATTATTAAGATGTGGAGAAAAATTTAGAGTCTCACATACCAAATGATTCCTTAAGAAAATAAGAAAAAAAATAGCTTTAATAATATACCATATATGAAAATTACTTTCTAGTCTACATCTTATCTCTAATTCGAATCGCATTCGAATTAGGCAAGAGATAATATTATGACTCATCAGTTATAACCAACCACCCTTATTGGATCTTCTCTCATGATGCCAAAATCACAACCAATCCAATTAGGTG
>KE505662.1:119859-145847 GCA_000441515.1 Elaeis oleifera
TATATATATATATATATATATATATATATATATATATATATATATATATATATATATATAGAAACTGAGAGAAAATGGAGTAGCCAATTAAGTTATCCATGTAAGCAGTAATTTTATCTATGAATGACATGTGGATTAAATTAATTTCAATATGCTTCTCCTATCTAACAATTCTTCCGACATTAAATGAAAGCATTATGTTATTTATGGATAAAATTGAAATTCACTTATATATATTTAATCATGTTATTAAAGTCTGCTGTTATTGATATTAGGAATATGAATAGACATGCTGTTACTATTCATAAAAATATTTTTTAATAAATGAACAATTCCATAATGCAGAACCTATATCCAATGCGTGGGCTCGCAACTAGTATAAGATAAAGACTATTACCTAAACAATACCCATTGTTCAGGTGCCTACAAGACTCTGACTCTTCAGACTTCTAAAACCGGACAGAGAGGCATAGAAGCATGGATGTAGGGAGGCCTCCTAGGAAAATAGAACGCCAGAACTCATTTAATATGGGGTTGAGACTTCTGAGGAGCCGAATCCCCAGCGCCCACTACTCCTCAACTATCATGCTACCCATATCAGATAATTCCGCATGGTTTTAACCGCCTTTCCATGCTGCCTAAACCCTGGTCTCCATTTTAATAGCCACAGTTTAGCATTCGGCATGCGAAATTAAATGACGTGTGCTTCAAAAGTCTCAAATTTTGTTATGATGGTTATCTTTTTCTTTTGACTACAAAAATATATTCAGTATGTGAAGCTAAATGATGCATTTTTTAATTCATCATTAATTCAAATTGCTCAAATTTTGTTATGATGGCTATCTTTTCTTGTGAAGTTAAATGATGCGCTTTTCAGTGTTATGGAAATGAACCAAATGGCTGAAATATCGCAGGAATTAAATGGCCGTGAATCCCTCAAATGGCTGAAATAAATATCATGAATTAAGATTACAAAACTAACCCTCAGATGTTGAAACACCGTAGAAATTAATCAAATGACCAAAATGTAGTGGAAATTACATGAGATAGATATGAGATGGAGGTTCTACCAATGCAAAAATTTTATTTTAATATATATATTAGATTAGGTAAGATATGATTCTCCTTTAATACCCTTAACCCCTAAACTCTTGCAAGGGGATTTGATTTTGATCACTTTGTATACCGATCAAAGATTTTATTAATTTGGTTAGCTAAAAGTAAGCATGAGTTCACGCTTGTCATTAATTTTTTGGTACATTTTCAATTATATAATCAATTGTACTGTTTATGTTATATGAACGTTGCATGCAAATATCCTTCGCGATGTCGGCAGCTGTTGCCGATTATTGTTAGATACCGCAGATAAGGCGCTTCTGTTCTTCTCTGGTTCGCGGTTCTTCTCAGGGCCCCGGTGTCCGTCCCCGTGATGGCGAGCAGAGATTGATGAACAACTCCGATCTCTTGATTCCTTCGATACCAATCGGCCGTGATGTTCATCGCGGAGGCACTGCGATCGAAGGTAGCAGCTCGGCTACGGCCATGGCTGCAAGAAGAACCAGATATGGAGCTCGAACTAGGGTTTCTACGATCCCATGGGAGAGCGAAGAACCTGTCCTTCGATCCCTCGGCACTCAATTCTTTAATGGAAGACTCTGTGTCTCTAGAATTCAAAGTTTAAGGTTGGGAAGTCCATATTCGGGTTTCTCCCTGGTCTAGCCCTTCCCTCGTTCTTCAAGTGCGAGGTGTCGATGTAACCCTAGCTCCAAGGTTTGTTCTGAATCTTTTATCTTGTTTCTGTTTTGTTTTAAATTTTTGGCTGTAATTTGATGAAGTTATAAGTTTTGAGGAGTTGATGGTTGGTATGCCCATGGTTTATAGGGAAACTGTAAGCAAGAAGCGTTCGAGTTCGAGAGATTTAGCCGCAAGAAGAGGAAGAAGGTGATTGCTTCGATCGATCCTCAGGTACTTTAGTGGCTTTAACTTTTTTTATTTGAGTCCTTTCGAATCTATTGATGTTGTTTCGAGTCTGGTCCCACTGCCTTGCTATCTTTGAACCGATAAAACCACTGTTGCTGAATTTTAGGTAATGGAAATTAAACTTTCTCATGGAATGATATATCAAGGATCGGGTGTGGCTAGAGCCCCTTCATGAAGTAAGATGGAAGCCTGATAGAGCAACTGATTGTGTCTACCCACCCATGAACTTGCCAAAAACAAATAGAAAGGAAGCAAAGATTAATTAAAGCGTACTAGATATATTCTGATTAGAAGGGCAAACCAACCGTCTCACAAACAGGAAAAAAAAAGAAGAAAACTTTAGGATGGAATGATTCAAAGAAAGTCACGTTTGCGTGCTAGCTCATGGCACGACTCCATTAGTGTTGGCATTCAAAAAACCTTGGAAACAAGTAACACAGGTAGTAGCTTGCAAGACGTTGTTCCCAATGTGGTTGTGTAGACAGGATTGTGTTGGGAGGATTCCTCGTGAGTGCAGAATACGGATCTCCGTCCAAGATCTCAACGTCAATGATGATGTTGATACCACAAGAGAAAGAAGAAGAAGAAGCACAAAGGACAAAATCAAAAATAACGTGGATCAGCACAAGGCTTACCTCTACGAGGCATACAAACTTCACTATGAGAGAAAATAAATACAAAAGAAGATCATACCCTCTCAACTCTCATACATCAATCTCTTTTTCTTTCTCAACAAGAAGCTTTCAACTCTCAAAATCCTCTCAATGTTCTAAAAAAACTTAGGAAGACTCTCCGCCTCCCAAAATCCTCAGTCGCTTTTGTGCTCCACAACCGTTAGGCCTCTTAAAAAGCCCTAAAACCGACTTCTGTTGGGACTTCAGAACCCTCAAACCGTCTGATCACTCATGCACGCATTCGCAGCCATCCGATCGCACCCACACGCACCCGTGGTTGCCCAATCGCGCACACCCGCATGTAGACTGCGCGCTGTGCACGATGGATCGCGCCTAGGACATGCGCTGCAGGTCGCACGCGCCTGTTGGCCTGCGTGCCTAGTCTGCAGGCCTACTGTAGGCTGAATTTTGAGGCATCAAAAATTCAATAATTTTCACCTCGACTCGACATTTGACCTTCACATAACTTAAAGTTTTGGATAATCTCGCCCCATGCCCTAGGACAAATATCTGGCTGCTCATGGATGGGCAAACATGGAAGTCGAGTTTGGCCATTTGATCCCATCTCCATCATGTACTGTGATCTACCTGACCTGAAATCTACTCTGGATAGTCTCTTGCGGCAATAGGAACTTAACCCTACGATGTCGTCTGTCATCTTTCGAGTCTCTCATCTCATGCCTAAACCATCTGTACCTGGAGCTCTACCTCATGTTGAGCTCCCATTGACATCTGAAGCTCCATCTCGCACTGAGCTCCTTATCAAGAGGTAGTATCCTCCACACTTCTTCCCTTCATAGCAATCCTATTGCCACGCACAACCTTCAGGATTTCATTATTAGCTCTCCATCTATAGCTGCTTGAATCCAGTCTGCTCAGTGAAATCAGATTACTCTTGAAGTTGGATATGTATCAGATCTCATCCAACTTTCTCACCACTCCATCATATATTTGCAAGTTGACTGTCCCAATGCCTTTGATCGTATAGCTTGATCCATCCGGTAAATGAACAGTGACCTCATTGCTCTCTAAGGAGTCAAACAATTTCTCTTTGCAACAAACATGATACGAACATGCCGAATCTAAAATCCACTGAGGAGAAGAAGTAGATACCTCATCTGAAATCAGAAAAATATCATTATATTTTTCAGTGTCACTATTTTGGACCGCTGCCACAGTAGCTTTCATCCGATCTTTGAGTTGTAGACAATCTTTGACTCGATACCTCAACTCATCACACCGGTAGTATTTGATCTTGCTGAATTCCCTCGACTTGGATCTAGATCGCCCATTTTGCGATCCTCTGTAGCTTCATCTTCTGCCACCACCACCTCCAATCACCGTCAAAGTCGAGTTGCTGCCTGAACTCGATGCTCAGTTCTTCCGTCTGAGAATCTCATTCTGAAGAAGTACAGAAATGACCTCATCCATCTTGATGGTATTCTTCCCTATAAGAAGAGCAGTCATCAAAGACTCAAAAAAAATGAAAAGCGATAAAAGTAAGATCAACATCTTGTCTTCTCCTCAATCTTCTCGCCAATGCTGAGGAGATCAATAAGGATCTTCTGCAAGTTGCTGAGATGCTTCTGTATACTCTGTCTCTTGTTCATCTGAAGCTGGTAGAACTGCTTTCAGAGGAAGAGAGCATTGGTGAGTGACTTTGCCATATACATCTCCTCGAGCTTCATCCACATCGCCATCGAAAGAGTCTCGCTAAGCACATGAATCACTACATCATCCATCAAGTACAAGCGGATCGTGCTCACTGCCTGCATCTGGAGCCGCTTCTAATCCTTCTCCTCCATGGTAGTCGGCTTCTCCTTGCATAAAGAGTATCAATCAATCTTTGTTGGATGAGTACATCCTTCACTCTCGCTTGCCATAGGGAGAAATTGTTCTTTCCATCATACCGGTTGATCTCTACTTTGATTGGGCTTGTCTTCTCCATCTTCTCCAACCTCGATCAACACCGCCATAACCCAAACAACATGGTGCTTTGATACCACTTGTTGGGAGGATTCCTTATGAGTGCAAAATATGGATCCCTGTCCAAGATCTCAACGTTGATGACGATGTCGATATCACAAGAGAAAGAAAGAAGAAACAAGCACAAAGGACAAAATCACAAAAAATGTGGATACCTCCATGGGGCATGCAAGCTTCACTATGAGAGAATAAATACAAGAGGAGATCACATCCTCTCAACTCTCATATATCAATCTCTCTTAACAAGAAGCTCTCCACTCTTAAAATCCTCTCAATGCTCTCAAAAAAACTCAAAAAGACTCTCTGACCACCTCCCAAAATCCTCAGCCGCTTTTTGTGTTCCACATCCGTCGGGCCTCTTAAAAAAGCCTTAAAACCGACTTCTATTGGGACTCTAGAACCGTCAGATTGCCTGATCACTCACGCACGTGCCCGTAGCCATCCGATTACGCCCGCATGCCCCCGTGGCCCCCCGATCACGCGCATCCGAGCATGGACCGCATGAAACCACGCGTGGACCATGTGATGGACTGCATGGTAGACCGTGCCTCGCATGTCTCAGGCCACGTGCTGCAGGCCGTGCATGCTTGGGGCTGGGCCTGCAGGCCTATGTGCTTGCAGGCTGCGCGTGCCTGTGGGTCTGGTTTGCAGGCCTGCTGTGGGCTGAATGTTGAGGCACTAAAACCCAACGGATTGAGTTAAACATAGCAGACTTTGGGTTGGCCGGGCACAAGTTTGCTAATTCAGGTTGGACTTGGCAACAGTTTTGCTCCAAACTAGGCATTGGTCTTTGTCTAGGATAAATTTCTGCTCAATTTTTTATCTGATTGGCCAGGGCCAAACAACTCAGATCTGAAACTTTTTTTTTTTTTAGCAACCATTTTTTGAATAGTGTATCACCACTGGGTAGCAGAAAGAAGCAAGAAATCTTCAAATTTCTTGTTGCCTTTGTAGCTGGGAAAATTCTACATAGGGTACTACAGTTGCTCTGGATTATTTGGAAACCTACTTCCACTTTCTAAATACTTCCATTCTTTCCTATCTATTTTTCTTATTTAAAGTCCCACTTCTTCGCTTCTGTACTTGATTCCACTTCTGCATCTGTTTCCATGTTAGGTAATTAAGGTCGCTCCTAATATATTCAGGATTAAAAACTTATCTGACCTTGTAACACAATAAGTTGCTTAACTATGCTTTGGTACTATTAATTTGGTAGCAAGATGGACCACTGCTGATACCTACCATGTTATTTTGAACAGTATTATATGATATGGACTGCCCACTTATATTATTGCTTTGGCCAGATGAATAGTTGAATATGGAATGAAATGATAATCATGTTAGCATGCTAATTACATCTGCATAAATCACAGTCAATGCACTGACATCCTCAGATCGAAAGGTTATTTGGAAAATGAACAAGGAAACATGCTTAATCCAATCAAGAGATAAGTTGGAAAATGGATGGCTTGAACAAAGGTTAAGTAAGTGCCCCTCTCTTGGTGGTGTCGCCATTGTGTGCAATTGTGCATCGCACCATCACACACAAAAAATATTTGATTGCCTAAATAGAGTCCACAGAGGACAGCTAGTGTATGAAACAAAATTTCCAACTGAAGGGAACTCTTTTCAGTTTGTTTGAGTGAGGAGGTTAGAAGACTAACCTATAAGGCATGAAGAGGATGATAGATCTCATGGTTAAACATGATTTTGAGGCAATATGATTTGAAGAAGGCCTTACTGTAAGAAGACAAGGGCAATGGTAATGATGTTTATAATACATGTCTGACGTGCATTCTATGCATCATGGTTTGTCCTGTTATCATGTTCATTTACTTGTCATACTCCCACATATTTTTTCACATGTAGAATGAGTGTTCATATGTGAATCTGCATGAAAGATTACGTGAGGCCATTATGTATCTAATATATGCAGATGTAGCATGATAGTTTTATTCCAACCTCTATGAACATAATGTTAGCTCAGACACTATAGAACATGCTTCTTATTATTTTCAGGGTGCTTCCATGCATGAAATGATTGAAGGACTTCTGTATAGGTCTTCTTCAGTAAATACAGCGACGTCTTTGTCTGGTGTTATATTAAGTTGTTGTCAGGTACAACTCCAAGACATCCAATTAAAGTTGCAATTTATGAATGCATATCATACTTGTGTGTTGAAGGTGAATGATATTCTTTGGAACCTGAGCTTCTTGAGTACAGTTCTTTCTTAAGAGGAATACTACACTCATTACTTCTGCCTAGCAAGGAGAGAATTTTAACTATTACTTGCAATAGTCTGGAGTTCAGGTTGAAGGATAATGATCACACAAACTGTATCACATCTTTGATGGGTCTGTCAACATGTGTCAGATTAAAAGGTTTCAACCACTGGGATTTGGTATCCAAATAGCACATGTAGACATCAAATTTTCACCAGACAGTATTCCTCTCCTTTGGTAATGTCATATGTATTATCCTCCAAAGAATGTGATGGTGTCAGGAATGGTCAGGAACTCTGGAAGATAGCTGGACAAAAACTTGGTTGTTTGACTCTTCATAGAACTTTTTTGCAAAGGATTGTTAACATTGTTGTGCTATGGTCACGATATGTTTGTGCCTATGAGTTACTGCTATCATTGGTTGGATATTCTGCTAATGTGACATTAAAGAAAATGTTGCTAGGGTGTCCAACGATAGCAAATGTTTGAGTCATGTTAAACATCAGTGGAAACTAATTAATGAACTAGAGGAGAAACTTCCTGCAGAGGCTGTGGGACGTGCACGACAGATAGCACGCCACAGAATATCATCGCATTCATCATCCACTGATTTGAAGACATCAATCAGTCTTGTAACCACTTCATTGTTAAGAATTCTTGCACTAGTATCACTTCTTTGGAGATTTATCTGCTTCATCTATCAGCTAGCTGCACGTTTATTTTTAATTTGTGCATCCTTTGTCTGCACCAAGGAATCAGTAGATCATCTGCACTTATTCTCGATGGTGTTTCTCAAGATTCTTGTTTGCAGTTTCAATTGACTCTCAGTTTAGGAGAACTCTACATCACCCTTTGTTCTGCAACTTCTGCTCATGATCCTATCAGTGGAAAAGGGAGCATGAAGCAAGGTTTCATCATGTTAAACTGCCTTCACTTTGTCTAATAATGAAGTGCTTGTGCTTTAACTATACAGTCAACAGCATTACAAATCATTACTTAGTGTTCTTGGTGAACTGAGGTTATGCCTGTCTTATATTTCAAGCATTTCATTTGGGGATAATGACCCAGGAATTAAGCGAACCTTATCTTTTAAAGCACCTAAAGTTCGGTCTGGCACTGAATCTAAGATAATCATGTGGAGTGACCCTGCTCTGGCATATGATCCATCAGAACGAGATGCTATTGATTCTTCAATTTCTGCAGATAATGCTTCAGTCTTTGTCTTGGAAAATAATATTGGAAACTTGTGGTCAAATTGGAAGAAAGTTAGTCAGATACATGCAGAGATAAATATTCAGCAGACTGAGCAGCCATTTGTTCTTTGCGAGCTTCAAAACTTCCTTATAGATCCATATCTTGACAGTGGAGACTATGGACTTCATAAATGCAGCTTGACAATTGGAAAATGAACCTTGATTTGGATTATTCATCTATAGTTTTTCTTCTCTGTTGCTTGGGCAGCTGCATCATTGTTGTCATTGGGCTACTACTACTGGGAGAATGCAAAGTCCTTCATCTTCGTCAATTGTACATGAGGAGAAACCTGAAATCAGGATGGAGGATAGGATAAGATCATACACTAGTAGGCTGAAGATTCTGTTGATTAATATGATTCCAGTTAGGAACATCCAAATTGGAGCACTCATTGCTGGACCATCTATTCGAATTTTTTCACAAGATCAGCTGTCCCATGATACTGAACAATACAAGAGCCCTATAGTTGCTAAGGAAATAACAATTATTTTTTTGCTTTGGATCTCGCAAATATTGAATTTGCTGTGTGGCCAGCTTCTAAAGCTGTTTTAGCTGCACTGACTGAAGAGTCAAGTTTCAATGAGGTGGATACTGAGTACATTTGGTATAAGGAACCCCGCACGTTAGACATTTTGGAAGCACATGCCAGTGAAAGATATGTTGCTCGAGGGCGGATTGCGCTTGATGCTTGTTTAAGATTCATGGGCATAGTTGTATCCATTGACCATTTAGAAGTAAATCAGAAATCTCATGTCGTTGGACCCATGTCAATAACAATACATTCCTCAATCTGCAGGTAAAGTCTAATGTACTCCTACTCTCTCTTGTCCCTATCTATCGAATTTCACCATCAATTCATGTTGCAACCTGAGCTTTTGCATCACAATTTCGGTACATTTATTGTTTTACTGATTTTGTGTATAAGTGCAGGATAAGCAACCTAATGCAATTTTTTTGATAATTCCTGTCAGGATATTTGGATATTTGATGTCCTTAACAGGGTCATACTTGTGGGCTAAATTGTGCTTTGTCTGGATAATATTGTGTGTGCCACCCTCACCCCCCCACCTAGTGGCCACCCACCATCCCCCATAGAAACAAAACAAAACAAAAAGCTTGATAATTAAACAAGACTTAAATGTTTCCCAGAATCCCTATAGTTGACCCTAAAGGCATCCCCTGAATCGGGAAGTTGATTGGCAATTTGAAGACTTGAATGTAGCTATAATATCATGTTAATTTCATGATATGCTCAACATGGAATTCAAAAACCTAGCAATCACCTTCCGAAACAGAAGCCTGGAAAGTCAACCAAGTCATTTAATGCCTAATCATCAGGCATTTCAGACTTTCATTCTGCATAGCTTCAGACCTGCTCCTTTCATGATGTTTCACATGTTCTTCTGGTGGCAATTATTTTAGCAAGATAATATATTCAATTAGCTGGTTTTGAAGGGTTTTCATTACAAAATCATGAACTTTCCTTTCCAAAGTTTAAACTTTTTTATGTTTGATGGTTAGGAATGTTAAGGTGTTTCATTGTTAAAAATAGAAGGTTTGATATGGAAAAATCGTAAAATGATAAGGAGAAAAAATGTGAACTTGGAAATTCTATATAGAGTCCAAATTATCAATTTCATGATATTAGAGCTTTTATGATTTGTGCAACAAATGAATTATGATAAAATCATAACTCAAAAAAACATAAATATCACAACACAATGTTACCATATCAATTTTAGACATTTATTTCTATCGTTTACCGCACTTGCCCGTGGTTGGGATGAGACTCTTCGTGGACTTAGTTTCTGTTTGCATATACTTGTGGGGCTGAGGGCCATATGCTCAAGTGCATGTGGCCATGTTCTCCCATTCCCTGATTGTTTATTTTGGTAATATTAAATTTTATCTTCATGCCCGCTTGTTAATTTGCAATTTGTAATATTTGGGAATCTTTTGCAGAGATTATCTTCGTTCATTATCTGCAGAAGTAGATGTTCTATCAATTAGTCTCAGTGGAATTACAACTGGTGTTGCAGTTTATTTATATGCGGATGAACTTTTGATTTTCCTCCAGGTAATGATATTTTTATCATATCTTTTGGTTAGAAAAAACTATATTGGGATTTGAATATTAATTGAAAGTTGACGACCACAAACTTGAACAGACATTTGGTTTTCCTCTTTGTTATTTGGTCCTAATTTGGAATATCTATTATCCCTTCTATTCCTCCTTGTTCAATAATTTTGGCTCCCTTTCCTAATGGGAAAGTACCAGAATTCCTAAATCACATTTCATATAAAAGATTCTCTGAAATACCCAGTAGATGTTCACTTGTTTCAACCAAGGTTTGAAATCCTGACTATACTGTCCCATCTTGACCTTATACGGCACGCTATATCAACCTGTCCTGATATGGGTGTATTGCCTGATTTGGCAAACTTATCTCACACAATACCAATATTGTATGCTGCTGTTGTTATTCCTGATTGTAAGGTGTTGTCCAAGCTGAGTGCCCTGCAAAAGGTTGTCATTGGCAGCCAGTTAGGTGCTGGGCAGTTCATCAAGGTACTTTGTCAAGGTCTGCCTCATAAACTGTCAATGTTTAGGCCATTTGAGCTTTGAAAGTTACCACATGGGCAATGGATTTGTTTAAAAAATGTCATTATTTCTTTAATTGTAGATGTCTATGAAGTCAAAATTTACTAAATTTGGTCTAATGGTGTAAGAGCATAGACTTGAATTAATTTATTGTTATAGTAACTTTGAAACATGTGAATGTTATGAAATAATGGTGGGTTTTAAAATATCATTCTTTTTTTTCCTTCTTCTTTTTTCTTCTTGAGCTATACAGCATTTGTATTTTGTTACGTGGGTAGTTGAATTGGACTTTGCCAAGTTCTATTAACTAATACTAAATTAACATCAAAGTAAAGGATGATGCAGGATGATCTTAATTACAATAGGTGTTGGCATAGGCACAATTCATTGATCTGCTTCAAGTTTTAATTCTAATTTCTATTCTTAAAACTTGAAAAAGTTTGTAATTCTTAATACTCATTTACATGTCCATGATATTTCTGAGCAATATGCAAATTAGATTGCTTGAACAATTTAGGAAATGGTAAGGTGAATAGGACCATGGGAGAATGATGAGGTTAGCAAAACCTACTTAATTTACCCTACATCAGGGCTTTCTATTAATCAATCTTAAGCTGGAAAATTAATGATAATATGCCCGCATACTGATTGTTATAATGCCCTTTCTTGAGCATCAAACAAGTTAGTCTTGTTGGCAAACACAGACACAACTGCAATATTATGATCTAGTGTGGTTTGACACACATCAGGGTGGTTCATCTCTCACCATGCTATGCATGCGTGCAAGTAGGTTTGTTTCTTAATAGCTTGTTTCATATAATTTTGTTTATTAGTATATACTGCCTGTGTTCACGTCTCTTCTTCTTTCAGGTTTTTAAAGCTATGCTTTCAGCATCATCTGGTTTTAGTAATTTGGACATCAGTCTTTGTTATCCTCGAGAATTCTTCAGTAAAGTAATGACTTTAGCCAAGAAATATAATGATCCAGACTTGGCAAAATCTAAAGCTACTGATGAAAACATGTTTATTAAGAATACAGAAATTTTAGTTGATGCTGCACTTGAATCTGAGTCTGTGGACATCATTTTGAACGATTCACGAAATAACATTTAAGTTCTATGAATTCCGATGAAGCTTCCAGCAGTGCCGTGGACAATGTCAGCATGCGATCTACATGCAAAGAGATAACGATAAGCAATATGATTAAATTACTTAGTTTCGGTATTGGAGTCTTTGTTCAAAAATCTTTCATCCAGATCTCATGCAGTGGAAGTTTTGCAGAAATGCGGATTAATTTTCGAAAATTCAGTCAGTTGTTTCAACCATCAAAGTTCTGTGGAAATTGGCACGGATATATTGCAGCTTAAGACCCAACTTGATCAATCTTAAAAAATTACATCAATTCTCACTCTGTAACTGCATATTTAGTTTACAAGTTGGTTCTCATGGTGGTGCCTTCCCGACTTCATATGAAGCAGAAAGAGCCTTTCTGAATGCTGGAGAACCAGAGACCCTCTCATGCGGTCCAAATCATAATGTGGAAGCAGGTCGATTGCTTGTGACAGATAATCCTGGGTCCTCATCTGGTTGCTGGATTTTCATGGAGATTAAATTTGGTGAGGTTTTATGGCTGAATGTTGTATGAAGACCCTGCTAACTGCAACACATCAACCAAGTATGCTAAAAACTTCAATTTCCTTTGCCAGGACCTCCAGACAATCAGGTGCAAACTCCAGGTGGTAATAATGGCTTGAAGATACAACTGTTAATGCTTCAAATACATTTGCTGCATATTTTCCTTTAAGAAATTAATGATTTTTCATATCATTTTTGGACATGTTCAGCGATCCTGTCATTCATATTCTCTTTTCTTTAATAAATAGATTGCTCTTTGTCTTGCTTCTACTGGCATCATTAGAAGAATATCCTATTTTTCTCATTTGGCTTGTCTCAGTCAGTCTTGTTTCAGTGCTTCATGTACTTTTTTTGCAAATTTGGCGTTAAATACACATTTTCCTTCTTTATTGTTTTCTGAAAAGATACACCGATTTAAATTACTTGCTTCTTATGCGGTGTTAATATTGTGGACAGGGTGGTTTAATCTTTCTTGAAACATCAACACTGGCTATGTTCATTGAGTGCTATAAATTGTATTGTCTTCTGGCCATGAAATGCTTTTCATGGGTGTGCAGTGTATCTGGAAAATCATCTGAAAAAGTTGGCATCCTGACACTTTCCAGTGAACATATTGTTAGATCAACTAACTGTTCCATTGAGGAGCATGACATAGGCACTGTGTCCTCAGCTTCAAATTCAGAAAAGTGGAAGGTGTTCGAACATAACTTTGTCAAGGCACTTAATGTAGATTTATCTCAGTTTTCTCTTGCTCTTGCTGTTACGGATGGATCAGGTAATAATTGTAATTTCTTATATTTTACAACCCAGCTTATAATATACTGATATCCTTTTTTTTTGGTTCACTTCTTAGACAACATTCAGGAGCTAATTCTAGAAGCTGATATGAGCCTGCAGCTTATGAGCTTTGGGAAAAGTCTCTTATTTGATTTAAATCGATTGACAATTTTTAGTCAGCATCTTCATAGAAATATGCTCAATCAAACAAGAGAATCTCTTATGCCCCATTTTCACTCCAACACAGCAGTTGCTTTGTCATCTCATGGTAGATCTGGTGAACTTATTCTTGCTTCTCAAGTTTCAACAAGCCTGCCTACTGGCCTTGGTGATGCACATTCTACAAGTCTTCCAGCTCCTGGGCAGGAAATTTTGGTGGAGACATCTGGATTTTCTCCTTTATATCATGGCAATTACATCTTAAAACATCTGGCTGCTTCTATTAAGATCGACAAGATGGTTTTGGAGAATGAAGTGGGTTTTGGCCAAGTGCAGAGTGGTTGGTTCGGGGAGGGCTCCATTTCTGGTTTTGATTTGACTATAGCAATATCTGAAATTCAGGTCCACAATGTTCCCTTTTTTTGTCTTTTCTGAGTATCTCTTTAACTGAATGTTTTGGTAATTTCTTTAGAGGATTGCGGAGATATGGTTTACTTCTGCTGGTCTGAGTGACATTTAAATCAGAACAATTTGTTTTACATGATAATTTTGTCACATCTACATCAGGAGCAACTTCTTTGACTCGCGTGACATATTTCATTTTCCTAATTTGGCCAGTTTTACATTTTTAAGGGGTACTTTTGAAGAACATATGAAATAGGTATAATTCTGCAAGCGATTCTAAGCAATGCAAGCTTATGGTTATAATTTATAAAGTTTGTAGATGAATCC
Organism: Elaeis oleifera; assembly: GCA_000441515.1. Classification (NCBI taxonomy): domain Eukaryota; kingdom Viridiplantae; phylum Streptophyta; class Magnoliopsida; order Arecales; family Arecaceae; genus Elaeis; species Elaeis oleifera. The sequence goes on from KE505662.1 coordinate 133,882, forward strand.
TTATTTCCTCATTATTTGGAAGGATTTTTTTTTAATTTTAATTTAATTTTTTTAAATTTGATTCTTATCACAGCACCGAATGAGTTTGTAACAGTGCAGTATGGCATCTTCTTCAAGTGTGTGTGTGTATATATATATATTTCATAAAGCATATCTAAATACTTTTATTCACAGATGCTTTTGGCTTTGTATGCACCTTTATGTGGGATATTCGCTGCAAAGGCTGGCCAAAACTTGACGTGGAATTTTGCCTCTAGGAATCAAGGATGGACCACTGATACAGATTATAAGATTCCTGATGGTATTTATGTTTAACTATCTGCACAGAACATGTCCATATCTGAATAAGGTATCATGAATTTGAACAAAGATCTGTTCTTTAAATAGGAGCAATTGTGGCACTCCGGGATCTTCACCAGCACATGTACTTTGCAGTTGAAAACCGACAGAAGAAATATTGTTTAGTTGGTGCACAGCATTACTCTCTTGTTGGAGAACGAGCTCTCTTTCGGGTATGTAATTTGATTTTCCCCCCCAACTCCCATTTTGCATATACTTATGAAATAATAATCACTGACTGGTAATTGCTGTAGGTAATATATCTTATGGAGAATGCAATGAAACTGTTGTGATTAATTTTCGTAAAATGTATTTAGATTATGTAGCAAGCTTTTTGTGGCATGAGTAAATTTCTTTGTATGTTTGCAACTTTTTTAATTTCTATATTTTGATTTTGTTATTCAAGATAAAACAAACACTTGCAAAATTGCTTTTACTCTATTATTGCATACCATTATGTTATTATTAGAAAAGAGAAAGTCTTATATTTTTCAGTATTGAGATGATGTAACCTTGTTATAACTGCTTTATTTTACATCGGATTTTTAAAGGGAATATGTGATGCCACTTAGTTTATGATATACGGGACTATGGCAACACTTTGTAGTTTGTAGTGCCGCTTTCCCCTTTTGCTGCTTTCTTTTGATTGATGATAAACATGTGTTTTTGATAAGTTGGCCTTAAAAGCTAACTAGAGGGCATGTTCTAGCATTATTGGGCCTTTGGAGTGCATGATAGAGCATCATTTATCCTGTTGAGCACCTAATTTTAGAGAAATACAAGACAAAAGCCTTTATTTGGCTTTCGAAGTTGCGAAGGGGTGCATTTAAATCAAGGTCGCCCCTTCTAATAGTTTGGAGAAAAGGTGAGGCCAGCTACTTGGGAGTGGAGCACTCCTCTCTCCTAAAATATAGGATAGAAGGGTTGTTCACTTTTGTGGAGTGCACCCTCTCTCTCCTGACCTTATTAGTAGAAAGGGGCCAACTCTTAAGTAAGCATACCTTCCTGCCTATGTGCGTCCTCTCCCAATAACATTAGGAGATGTTGGCAACCTAGAAAGGGGGCCTTTTCTGTAAAAGAAAGGCTGTTCCTTGAGTGAAAAAAAATTTTTTCTCTCTCCTTCGCACTCTTTCTCCTTGTTCCTTCCCTTCTTTCTCATCTCTCCACACAAACTACGCCCTAGGGTGTGGAGAAACTCCTGAGGTCTTTCCCTGTGGGAAAGCAAACTAGGTGGTGAGTTGGCATGCATAGATAGTGTAATGCTTTAAATCCTCAGGCTTGAATAACATAAATCAAACTAATGCAATTAGGTAACATATGCATCCAAGGTTTTACGTCCTAGTGGGATGGGGGGTGTTCCGGCTATCTCATCCCATTCCTGTGAGCAAACGGGATAGGAATGGGTTTGGAACTCCGAAACCACGCATGCAAGAAGAGAAGAAGAAAAGATGAAACAAATAAAGGAAGCAAAGATGAAGAAAATGAAAAAGTGAAAGAAAAGAAGTTAAATGAAAGAAAGCAATGAAGGGAGAAGGAAAGGAAAGAAAGGAACGAAAGAGAGAGGAAGAGAAAGGAAAAAAGAAATAAAGGAAAGGATAAGAAAAAGGAAGAAAAAGGAAAAGAAAGAAAGGAAGGTAGAAGAAAGAAAGAAAAGAAGGAAATAAAGAAGAAATGAAAGAAAGGAATGAAGAAAAGAAAGAAGAAAAGAAAGAAAGAAGGAAAGAAGAAGGGAGAGAGATGGAGAATATCTATCAGGATGTGTGATCGGGACTACTGTCAGAACAGGGTAGGACAATGGGGCATCCTATTCCATCGAGAAGTCGGGACACCCTTGTCTTATGGGATTTAAAACCTTACTTTGATCCTTGTATCTTGTCACTTGAGAATGTCTTTGGCTGTGTTTCTTGATCTTGGGTTTTGTGATAGTCTTTTTTGCATTGTATACTATATTTTATTAGATATCACATAATCATGTCTTCTTAGGAATCAGGATGTAGTCAAGAATTCTTTGGATGCTTCACTTCTTAATGAACTTTCTTAGTTACATGCGGGGTTTGCCGAATTGATTGAAATTGGATGGTTCATGGCATGTCGAACTATACCAGCAGCCTATTGGTATGATTCCAACATGAAATTCGGAACACCGAAGGAAAAAGAGGAAAAGAGATAGAGGGGAGGGAAGGTGAGGGAAAGAAACCCTCCAGAGGCTGGCTGAGGTCACTGGAGGGCTATTGTACCTGTTGGAGGGCTGGCAAGAAGGGGAGGGAGGAGGAGAAGGAAGAGAGAGAGAGGAGAAGGGAAAGGAGAGAGACCTTGAATGCTATCAGAGGACCTCTGCACCCGCTAGAGGATCGACAATGAGGAGGAGAGGGAGAATGAAGAGAAGGAAAGAGAGAGAGGCGGGAGGGAAGGAGAGGGGAGAGAGAGAATTACCCTTTGGAGGCTTTTTGAGGAAGCTAGTGTTTGGAATTGGCCAATTGAAAAGGGATGAAAGCCCTTATTTGTATTTCTTTTGAGGATATCGAATGACGTTGGCAATGCCATTATGAACTTCACCTAATAGAAAGTCGGCAATGTCGTTGCGGATATCATCTAATAACCCCTTTTTAGTTTGCCGACCTATAGTAAAGTTGGTCAAAAAAAATTAAAATCATGAATTCACGATTGAAACAGGGGAGTTAAGGGTGGGGAGGAGGATTCGGGCCTCCAACGTCCTCTGGTGGACACCACCAGCATCCCCACCCTCTCTTCTTCCTCCCTCTCCCTCTCCCTCTCTTCCCTCTCTCTCTTGCCCTTTTCTCAGTTCGGTTTAACGCTACAAATGGGTCGGGTTGACCCGTGATCCGACCCAACCCGACCCGCTTAGATCTAATCCAACCTGTTTTAAAGGATCCATGGGCCGGATCAAGTTCTAAAATTTGATTCATTCAATTTTATGGGTTGGATCTAGATTTATTGAATTCAGACCCGACCCGAATTCGGTATTGGATCCAACATATAAACCATAGAGCAAATAGAGTGGGATTAGAATTCCAAATGCTCTTGTAGGCTGTAGCATTGTTATTTGTTATATAGTTGTGAGATTCTGAGGAATTATATTTATGCTTAGATTGTTGGTTTTTGCCAATTGATAGTATATATTGTGTTTATCTTGTACATGCTATCAAGGCAAAGATCATCAATCTATTTGTTTGTTATGATTTGTTCCTTGGATTACAGAACAAACACTGTAGCAAAAGTGGAAATAATATTTAGTTGTCAAGAAAAGATAGAGATGTTGCAGAGAACTAAATATGATCTTCAAGTTGGTTTCTGTATTCATGTTTCTTTTGAATTTTAGCTATATTTTAGTTAGTTCTTGATAGCAATTTATCAAAGTCAGTATAGCATTTGATGGCATCCGTTCATTTGTGAAATTTTGTGCTAAAGTTTTCTTAAAAAATGATTGAGCTCTAATAGTTAAAAATTGTGGATTGCTTGTAAATTAATAGCCAAGGCAAAGTAATATTTATTTCTTTATCAAAACTTCTTATATGTTGGCCTATCATACGAATCGAGCTCAACCTGAACCTGACCCGAATCGGATCGAAATTTTTGAGTTGGGAATGGGTTATACATGGACCAGACCTGAGCCGACCAAATGATCCAATGGGTAAATTTTTTACCATGGACCCAACCCGATCTGATCCGATCTTTTTTATTGGATTGGGTCTGGATCCAACATTAGGACCTGATTAAGGAACCGGATCGCATCGGAGTCACTCATGATCCAGTCCGACCTAACCCATTTGCACCCTTTGTTCGGTTCGTTCGGAGTTCCCACTCCTTAGGTCATTTGAGGGCCTCCCGTCCTCTGGCTGATACTGCCGGCGTCTCCACCTGTCTCCCTCTCCTTCCCTCCTCCCCTTTCTATCTTTCCTCTTTCTTCTTTCCTCTCTCGGTTCGGTCCGTGTGGAGTTCCCCACTCTGATCATTTGAGAGCCTCCGCAGCCCTTCGATGGGCATTGCCGGCATCTCCACTGTCTCCCTCTCCCTCCCTCCCTCCTCTCTCTTTTCCTCTCTTCGGTTCTCCTTCTCCCCCACTTTCTTTGCCACATCGGTTTGGGCTTGGTATGGAACAGTGTGGGGGCATACCAAATCGTATCGCCAATTGATCGGTAGGGGATCCGGTTCCGGCATGGTGAACCTTGATTACATGTACATATGTTTCAAACTTCAAAGTGTTTTGATAGTTGAGGGAATCGGACCTTTCTTGATTGCACGGAGATTTGGAGCAACTAAATATTTTGCTTCATCCTATGTGGTGACACCTCAGACCACTGACTTGAAAGTTCCCAATAGAAGATTTGCTTTCCTTGTTTGAATCTCCACTAAGATGTAGTCGAATATTTAATGTAGGTCATGCCTTGAACCTGAACAAAATACTTCAACCATAAGTGAAACCACCAGATAATTCGAAGCCTTTACGATTCAATATCACACTACTAAGGGACAGCTTCAAGACCATAAAGTTCACCATACTAGGTGTGTAAGGAACCAGTTAAGTTGTTGGCAAATGCAGCAAGAGAGAAGTTATGGCAAAGTGTATGATATAGTTTTGATCAGCTTCTTGGTGTAATACTATGCTGTAAAGATTTTAAGCAATCGATCACAAATGCCTACAGGCCTTATCCTATTCAACAAAGAAAGTAACTTGTTGGGATATTGAAATGTGTTCTTCACCAATCGACTTTTCTTCTAGAATATTTATGAGATGTGGGTGCCACTAGTATTTAAATAGGAAGGAGTTACCATAAAATGCCATACTAGACCGAACCACCCGGTACATCCTGTATCATATTGTACCGGTCTCATACCAATACGGTCTTTGTACCATACTGACACTCAGTATGCGATCTCGTACCATACCAAACTGCATACCAACACTGTAAGTGGATGGTATCTGTATGGGGTCGGTACTGAGATGGCGAACCTTGGATTGATCATGTGAACTTTTATCATTTGGAGTTTTGTGCTTTCTTTCTAACTGCTATTTGTCCATAGTTGGAAGTCACAGTAGGGCAATGATGCTACAATTGTTTAGTGATAAGAATAGTTGTTACCGGTGGACTTCTCATAGTTTTATGCTCGAAATCTGAAAATTAGATTCTGTTTTTTTGTAAATCTTAGTACTATAATTGAAACATTTCTCAATTGGCTTGTGTTTAGGTGAGGTTCCATAAGACTTGGAGAGCAAGAGCATCGTGGATTTCCTTGGAATCATTGTATGCCGAGAACGAAGAAGGTAAACCGTTGTGCCTGAACTACAGTCCAGGATCAGGCTTTGTTGAAATATCTAGCAGCAATGGTAAAAGGTGTTCCTTTTGGCAAACCATCCCATATGAACCTGAGAGTTATGAGGATGATGATGATGATGATTACATGAGATCTTGCAAAATAGCTTCTGGAAATGCTTTCTATCTTGTTAACCAGAAGAATGACTGTGCTGTTGCTTTTGTCGATGGGCTTCCAGAGTTTGTTAAGAAGCCGGGGAATCCATTCAAGGCAAAGGTGTTCAATAAATTTTCTCTAGCGAATGATCTTGGGAGGTTGCATGTCTCTAATCCCAGCTCTGGTGACACTACTGGAACGAATGTTCAAGGAGAGTCATCTTGTATGGATGGAGAGAGATCAAAATTTGATGCAAATCTCCCATCTGTAATTATAAGCATTGATAAGGTTGTCTTTACCATCGTTCATCAAGTTTCAGATGCAAATGACAAGCTTCCACTCTATCAAGGCAGCATCAATGATATTCATGTCACTGGACAGATATTACCATCCAAATTCAGAATCATAAGCTCATTCAAGATTGCTGTTAACCACTTTGATGCACAAAAAAACCTCTGGTTAGCAGTCATATTTGGCATTAGCATGTCTTCTATTTTCATGATCTATTTGTTTCCTGTTTCAAATTTTGCAGCACAAACTAGACCTTCGTTCTTATGCTTATAACTATTTTAAATATGCAGGAGGGAAATTATTTCTCCTGTTGATTCATCTCTGTTCTTCCGTTCTAGATTCTCACATCAGATGTTAGTTAACAAGTATCAAAAAGTGCCTGTTTATTTCTATTTTGGGGTGAAGCAGGTGAGAGGTTTATATTATTGATTTGCCTTTCATTTAGTTTCAAGTTAAATGTGTTAATGCTATCAAGGTCAATGTAAACAATTTTTCATGACATTTTTGCAGGTTGATATATCTCATACTGAGCTCTCATTAGATGTACTTCTTTATTTGCTTGGGAAATTAAATATAGCTGGTCCTTTTGCTGTGAGGAGCTCGATGATATTTACAAATTGCTGCAAGGTTATTGATCTTCCTAAGATCCCTATTGCTGTAGCCTGTAGATGATAATTTCAATTCCATGGGATGAAAAATATATAAATCCTATGTATGGCACATACACATCCTCCATGTCATATACACATACAAATATACATTCTACAATAATAGCTAAGTAGCTGGCTACTGAAGTGCCTTTTTTACGTAATGCTGGACAATATGATCACGGAAACATAGCCCAATATGAGCTCTCTGAATTCATGCCATGTGGATCTTTCAGTGAGAGAGGATGTATAAATGCAAAGGGCTTGCAAGAATGCTTAATAGGCGGAGGAAGCTGCTTGGGATAAGGGAGCTGGTTAGATCTGTTGTCACCAATGCAAGTAAATCAGCAAAGACCACCTTGCTGGGCTAAATAGTCCTGGATGACCGATAGCAAAGTGGTACCATGAGGGAAAGGAGAAAAGAGGCCCCATTAGGGAGAAACTGGACTAGCTACGAGGAAGGGCCCATGTACGTTCTCAAGTTCAGTAGAAACAAGGAATACTTAGGCATTTTCATTGTCAGGGCTTCAAATTGGACCACCTGGACTTTGTCTTATCCTGTGACAGAAGATAAGTTCTTTTGTGATAACAGATCAAACTGGTTAGACTTGGGAGTGGTTTTGGAATTGACTGGTTTTAAGCTAGAGTTGGGATGGGATGGAACAAGGCTACTTGTCATGAAGTTTTGAGGCTGCAGAAAGGTCAGTTGAGTCTTGATAGAAGGGCAAAAGTGCAAAAGGAAAGGAAAAAGGTAGTGGATGTCAAAAAGCAAAAGAGAGAAATATAGAGAATTAGAGGTAGTGTTGTCAAAAGTGCTGCCTAGGCACCTAGTGTCTGCCTAGACACTTAGAGAGGCTAGATTGCTAGGCAGTGGCCAACTAGGTGCTCTTACATTAAAAGATACGTACACTCCATATTTTTGTTTGTACTTCCTTTCTTTATTTTATTTTCACTGTTGCAACTAAAATATACTCTTTTAGTTAAAATAGGAGTGAGACTACTATAATTTATAATTTTTTAATTTGGATCATTGCTTCCTCCATCTCTCCTAACCCAATGCATTCCTCATTTATCAATGTTAGATTAACTAAGCAGCCCTCTACTGGTTCATCTACCCATTTGCATATGCACGATAGACTAGATTTTCTGATCAAGTTCAGCATCCTTCTAGGAGGCTGTCGACAATAGTTGTTAGTCTCCCTAGAAGATTTTGTTTAATTTTTTCACACTTAGTAATTTCCTTTTCCTCTTCACTTCTCATGTTACTCCTCTTTCCCTTCTCATTTGGAAGTTTTTTTCTCCTCTTCTTCCTCCTTTCTATTCCTTTTCATTCATATTTTTGTCAGATCTCTATTTCCTCTTTTTCTTATTCCTTATCATTTGGAAGATTTTTCCTCCTCTGCTTCCTCTTTCTGAATGTAAATATGGGATTCAATTATGAGCTATAAGCTTTTGGTTTCATTCTTGGTAAGACTTATCAAATTTTCATCTTTTCGGATTTAACTTTAATAATGTATTTTGTTATGACTTGTTACACCCACATTTGACTTGGCTGATGAACACATGATGCAATCTTGCCATTGTTTTGATTAATTGTAACTCCTATTATGCTGTAATGGTGAATTTGATTTTTTATATGTATGATTTGAAAGAAAACGAGTTTGATAGTGGTATTGTTGGCCTTTGATATATTATTTGCCCTTTTAAAAGATGGACTGCCTAGGCACCAAGGTGGCAGTGCTAGGCAGTTAGGGTCCATATTAGGAGCTGCCTTGCCACCTGACAACTAGAGAGGAACTATCTCAGACATGATGAAGAATCACTCTTTTTATGGTCTTGCGGCCATCTCGTGGTTCACTCTGAACTCTGAAATAAAAGAGAAGAAGTCTCTTATTGAAGTCTTGTAGCCATAAACATTTTTTATTTTATTTATTTTTATCCTTGTGGTGGAGGTGGTGTTGGCGGTGCAATTTGATGGATTCTAGAAAACCGTTGGAGAAACACAAAATAAGCAACCAATTCTCTAAAGTCAGATATCAATATCTGTGCAAAATCTATGCAGACCATACTATAAATAAAATGATAGTCTTGAAATCAGAGAATATTTCCTCTTGATTCTATTTGTTTTTGTATGAAGAACCCTTTTCTGATTTATATTAAAAAAATTGTTCATTGCCTCACTAACTTTAATTTACATTTTCTCCTTTTAAATCAAATCAGGCCCCTGCATAAAACTCCCAAATAGTTTGGATCAAGGTCCGCTGTACCAGTATCGGACCCCATACCGATGGCGGACCGATACGGTACGATATTGGTACCGTACCGTACCGACACACGATATGCTTTGGCGTACCGGTTCGGTATCGGTATAATTTTTTTTTGTTCATTTTTTTGGGTGTTCAAATTATTAATTCATAAATACAACCCCAAAATTATATTATATTGCATATTATTGACATATTTGATTTCAATTTTTGAGTTCGGTAGCGATACAGAGACTCTTGATCCAAAATTTTCAATATATATTTATTTACATTATATTACAACTATATCATCCTAAAATTAAATAAAATATATAAATGTGCATTAAAATGTATCTAAACTTTTAAAGTACAAATCACAAAAAATGATATACTAACCTCAAGATTTGCTTTGCATTTAATATTTCGTCGAGTGTCTGTGATACTCGCAGATATCTGGATCATTGGCATAATCTGGAGAGACATCAGTCCAACCTTCTAACCAAGATGCACTGTACTCTTGAATATTCATCCCATAAGGCATCTTCTTTGGATTGTAAGACATCTCAGATCTCTCACTTAAACTCTGGTTCTGAGAAGTATCTTCGGGATTGACTGTGGAGGAGCCCATCCGAATATGCCGGTAGCAAAATCTGATCCGTAAGATGCTCCAGACTGTATGGATAGTAACCACTAGAAGACGATGCCTCGGATGCACCATATCTATATAGATCATAAGGTGGCTGCGGATAATAGGATCCATAATGCGAGGATGATCCAGATACATCCATGGACCCTATACGTGCAAGATCGTTTGCAGCTGCATCGTGTGCTGGACGACCTTTAGGAGCCCGTCGTCTATATGAAATCGGCTCCCCACGGTCTCTACCGACTCATCCACCATGGTCCTATCTTGTGTGGCATGTGTAAACTGGGACTCACCGATAAATCGAATATCACCCTGCGGCTGTATCTCATAAGTAGTAGTCTCCTGTCCTCCAGTTCCTCCCTGATCATCAGATTCATAACTACTACTATCAGTATCATCATCACTCTCCCTAGTCTCCGAATTTGAGCTAGATAGCTCCTGTACTCTCAAGAGTGGTGCACGTGCAACTGTCTTTTCTTTTATCCTCTTTGTGCCCCTTTGTGACTGAGTTTTCTGTGATTGAGAGGATGGATGTTTCTTGCTAACTGCCGATCTCGTCTAAACATCTGTCGCTCGAACCTCTGTGAGGATGTATCGGACATCGAGTCATGTGATGAATGAGTCTCCTGTATCCCCTCAGGCTATGGCTGATCAATTGGAATCTTATGTGGAATATTCTTTTGTCCATTGCTCTGGATCCATCTTGATCTCCCTAGCTACCACATTGGCTGGTCGTGGAGGGGACCCCGGCTCATCAAGCTCTAGCTCCTGTTGCTGACCTGCAAGCCATTCGATGATCGGATCATCGTCCTCGTCAGCATAATCATCTAGTATTGGATCAGTGTACTTCAGTTGTACTTCCTTCTCAATGCATTTTAGCCTCAACATCAGATTATAGTAAACATATACAAAATCATTGAGGTATTTTTGTGCCAGACGATTTCTCTGTTTGTTGTGGATAAGGACGAAAGTCGATCAATTGCGCTCACAGCCACTAGCAGAGACCGTCTGAAAAAGAATATGGATAGCCACACCTCTCAAATGTTCTGTGGATATTTTAAAATGAATCTACTATTCAGCTGTAAAAGTAAAATTACATATCAAATTTTATGATATTATTAAGCAAAATTACATATTAATCTATGTTGCTCATTATTGATATGTAATTTATCTGGATTCATCTGCTTTTTGCTTACGACAGCTGATGGGACTCCAAAGCTGTCTGATCCCTCTCTAAACTATTTCGTCTGTAAAAAATATATTTATTAAATTTATAATATATCATTGAGTATAGATCGAATTCAGTTGAATAATCACATCTGTTTTAAACTAGCATACCTTTTGCAGACATAACGATGCAATTTTTGGATCGGACATTATTTTATATATCACATTACGAAGAGCAGTAAAAAGCTTGTTATCCATATCTATCCTAGGAATGATATACTGGAATCTCGGATTCAAATAATAAGCTGCAGATAAATTTCATAATTAAGTACACTTTTACATGCATAAGAAAAAATATTTTAAAATATTTTGAATCCGTACTTACTGGCTAGATGTAAATCTCTACCCATCTGATAGTCCCAACGGCGCTCAATGATGTTAATGAATTCTTGAGCATGCTTCGGATCATTCTCACTGATCTGTTTCTTTACCCTCTCCATCATGTAATATAAGAAGTCCATCTGGGGGTATCTTTCACTATCCACGGCACAAAGCACATCATATAATGGCTTAATAGCCTTCACTACCTTCTCAGCCCACTGTCAGAATGACTGACTCGTCACCAAATTCTCCACATGACTTCTATCAGTGCCGGCCCTCGCATATCTGCTCTCCTGTCACTTGGCACTGACAAACATCTGATGTAAGGCTGCTTTCTTCTGAAGAAGATTATCAAGTGCTATGTAGTTGGTAGCAAATCGTGTGATATTCGGTCTTAAGATCTCTCTCCCAGTATACGTCCGCATCAATGAAAGAATCCATGTATGATTGTAGATGAATCTAGTAATAGTCTGGGCAATCTCCATTACCTGCTGCACTACGAATCTTTCCAATATCCATCAATATAAGATCAATGCAATGTGCAGCACATGGGGTCCAGTATATCTGCGGTTGCTGCTCCATCAGCAACTCTTCGACAGCCTTATATTGTGATCCATTATCTGTGATGATCTGCATGACATACTGCTTACCCACTGAATCAATCACCTTCTCCATCAAACCAAGATATATGTCGCATTGTGCATCTTATCTGAAGCATCAATTGATTTGTGAAAAATATTTTCTATCACAGTATGTCAAAAATTAATGATGCTCCGTCTAGTAGGACCGGTCCAACTATCACACATCACTGTTAGTCCGTAT
>KE505662.1:146823-164277 GCA_000441515.1 Elaeis oleifera
GGCATGATTTCTTCTTATTTTCATACTTCTTCGTTCTTATCCTTTTTTAACAACAAAATATAAAAATAAATATTTATTAAAAGAATAATACATTACTTTACTTTCGGCCAAAAATCAGCATCTCCTCAAACCAATGCTATAATTTGACAGAATTTTTTTCTCTTTTTCTTATTTTTTCGATGTTTCGTTGAGTCTCAGATGAGCTTGGGAGTTCTCTGAGAGCTCTCGAGTCTCTCAGAGAAGACAACCCACCTGGGCTGTCACTAAAAGACAACCTAGGCCCCACCCCACTCCCCCCCCACTTTTCACGTGGAGGATGTCGGTACGGTTCGGTTCGGTTCAACGCCGAACCGAACCGTACCGGTCCATACCACTCGATTTTGGGCGGTATGGAGCCGAATCATGCCGAACCGCCTGGTTCGGTGCAGTTTGGAGGTGGTTTCTGAAAAAATGGCCGAATCGGATCGGCGGTTCGGTACGCCCCATACCGAGCGGTTCGGCCCAATATGGCGAACCTTGATTTGGACTCTATTTTTTTCTAATTTGACTCTCAATTAAACCCTTTGATTCGAGTCCTAGATAGATTGGAGACTATCACCTGCTCTTTTTCTCTTTTCCATCAAACATGCATTGCATGTGCTCTATTGCAAGTAAACTCTAATAAACATTTCTTGACGCCAAACGTTGACTAAAACTGAACTAGGCTTTAAATATGCCTTCGTAACTTGATCTTAAGTTGTGCAAACCATCCATAGGCTTGGATGTTCTTCCAACAGCAAATGTACAACTTGGAAGTATGAAAATCTCCATCAGTAGGATTTGTGCTGAAGATCCCTGCCTAGGCTGTTTGTGCTAAAAAAGTTCAAAGGAAGATGTTCCTATTGGTAATATGTATAAATTACTAGAAAAGTGTAAATAAATTTTAAAGGAAAAAGATAAATATTGGAATTATACACACACACACACACATATGTCAGGCCCTATTTTGCTGTAACATGACATGTTAACTTGTAAATCAATCATTTTCCCTATATTTTATGCAATGACATTGTCCAATCATTATTGCAAACTTGCTGAGCAATTCAAGTCAATGCCACAAGCAACTACAGCAAAAAGAAAAGAATCAATACAAAAGTTGGAAATAAACATTTAATCAAAAGCTAGTAAAATTTGTGACTCGAATTCTAGGTAAGCCAAGAAGTTACAGTACCACTGAGAGAGAAGGTGCATTGAAACCTACTTATAAGACCCACTTAATATAGTCTAATATAGTTATGTCCAAAGTGATTGTGCAAACCCAACCCACCTGGGTTTCCTAGGCTTAGGCACGCTTCATGACCCAACATGCTATTGATTTGCATAAAACTCGTTGGCAACTTCGCTGCAGACAGGCTAATTGATGGTCGACCTAGTTTAGGGGGTGTAGGCAGGTTGCATGAGCACTTGCTTGATAGTTGAGCTGCATATAGGGGCTGCCTAAATATCCAATCCCTGGATGAGGCAGGTGCACCCACTTAGGCCTGAAATGGTTTCAGGGTGCATTTTAAAACACTAATATGCAACATGCAATAAAGTGAATTGTTTAGTAAATACTAAATTCCTCCTAGACATTTCATATTATTAAATGAATAAATGTATTAAAGAATCTGGAAACAAACTTTATTTGCATATAGCTGATGTTAATTATTCTTAGCACTGGTGATAATTTAATTTGATTGCATATTGCAAATGATCTTGGGATGCTTCAAGACAAATCATTTTATTTGCTGCAGCTGCAAAATCATTCTGGATTGAGCCTTCTTTGTCATTTTGCTGATAATCAAGATGTAACAATTGCTGGAAAGCAATCAGCTTCCATTTTCTTGAGGTATTTATGTGCTAGTAGTTGAATTCTTGTATGTGTTGGAATGATTTGTGTTCTTCATAGTAGACTGATCTGCAAATTGTTTTATCACAAATACTGATTAAAGCATGATTTAATGGTGGTCTAGAACAATTGTAGGAATTTGTTAGAGAGTTTTGAAGCACTTTGTGCATATGTGAAATGTGATTCATTTGCTGAACATGGATAAGGACTTTGAAAAAATTTATTCTTATGGAGTGACATCATTAGGTTGATTGATTTGTTATCTACATATTGCTACTTTCTACATGATTTTATTGATAGTAACAAACACATGGCACAGTTAGTCTTGTGATATTTTCATTCAAATTTGTGCCTGGAATAGTGCTTTACTTTTTAGAGTAATAAGTGAACAGTTTTGTGCATTCAAATGTCACTATGGGCGACCTGCCGACAATGTTATCCAATTGGAGGTTGAGAATGCAACTTACTGTTATTAACTTATTATTGAAGTTAGATTGTGAGCTTGTGCATGCCTACATTGGAAGATGAAACAAGTTTAAGTTATCAAAATTTGATATATGGAAATATATTGTGTCTCATCAATGTGACAGTGATATAGAATAAAAGCAGAAGGGCAAATAAACTTGTTATAGCAGTAATCAAGTGGGAAGTTTTTGTATTTTTGGGGCCTTGTACGAAACCATTATCCTTGTGTATGCGAAAGCACTGATGCTGTAATGGTGATATACTTTGCCACATTTATCATGGCTGAACTTATGAGTAAGTTCCGGAAAAACCATAACCATGACTCACAAGTTGCATGTTCTTGGCTGGGTCATAGCATTGTATGATACTGCTTCTTTATTTGTCCCTTTAGGGGCTCTTTGGTTGCCAACTTTTTGATAAGTTTCTTAGGCTTTGATCTAGTTTTTCAAGCACACCTCATCTTCCAGACCTTTTAACCAAAATTCGAGTCCATATGATGATTATCAGCCAATTATAATTCCCTCCTTTATTCCAACAAATCTTAAGCTCCTTCTTGTTTAGTCATCAACTCTTTCCTTTTAAGCATTAAAACAGATGCACTCTCCTCATCTATACTGTATTATTTTTGTATTATTTTTCAACCCGCACCTGCTAAATTATTTTACATTCTAATTTACAACATATTGATGGCCCTACTAATATCTTATGGAAGTTTTTAAGCCTGTTTTTGTTGTTAAGAGCAAGGAGAGAAAAAAGTTAAGAAAGAAACCAAATCTCTGTTATTGATTGCAAGAGTAAAACATAAGGAAGTGAAAAAAAAGGAGAAGATGATTCTTCTTAAAAAGTTCTTCTGAAATTTGGTCAGGGAGTAATAGAACTAATGGAGGAAAGTAAATTAAGAGTAGCTACAATACAAGCTTCACAAAGCCAACCTTGTAGCTATTATTGAGGAAAAGTTAGTTATGAATTGATCCAAGTTCCAAAGTTCGCTAGGCTGACCTTGTAGCTATTACTGTTGCTGTGACGATTAAGACCTAATTACCTAATGTGGTGATTGCCACCGCTGTTATGGCTTCCTTTTGACCATTATTGTTGCTATTGCTGTATCACTGGCATTACTGCCACTGCAACCAGTATCATAGTTGGCATTGCAAACACCATTTTATGGGTACATTTTGTATTTCAATTGATTCTTAGCCATTATGATTAGCTTCTGTCAACCTGTCACCTCTGTCTCTTGTTATAGATACTGCCATAACATTGCAATGGTTGTTGTGAAGACCATCAACACTACCACTACTATTTTTTCTCCACAATAATTGCCACTACATGCTTCGGCATTCTTATTAGTGCTGCCACTGCTACCATGATTGCTAGAAACAGTTCCACAGCCCTTGAGAATACTGCTATACTTCTCATGGGTGCAATTCGTATTACCATTGATTATTAGCCATTATTGTATCATCTGTCAACCTCTCACCTCTGTCTCTTGTTATAATACTGCCACAACATTGCCATGGTTGTTGTGAAGACCATCAACACTACCACTACTATTTTTTCTCTACAATGATTGCCACCACATGCTCCAGCATTCTTATTAGTACTGCCACTGCTACTGTGATTGCAAGAATCAGTTCCACAGCCATTGACAATACTGCTATACTTCTTATTGCTCTACTTGCATATGTATGACTTCTTAATTTTCTATTATGCTAGGACGGTTAGCCTATCAATTTTGATTGTATATTTATAATGAAGATAACTTACCTTTAAGAAACTGCATTTCAGTTCCTGGCATTTCAGGATTAGAGAGCAAGTCTCTTTGCTTTTGATTTGCATTTGATCCATGGATTTCATGTGTCTTGTTTGCATATGGACAAGAAAACTCTTGGTGATGTAAATTTTGACCACCCTAGTTTTTCTATTCTTTTTTCTCTCAGGATCTAATCTGAGTTTTTAGTTCGTCTTGGTTGCAGCTCTTGTCTACTCCTATACTGCCTATGTAATTTTAGCCATATTTTTTGCCATGTACTTCAGGCATGCGTCTTTAGCTGATCAGCCTTCTGAAAGTAAATACTCAGTGTCAGTATCTCTCACCGAACAAGGGGTTTTTTCAACCTATCCGATTCATATTTCACTTGCAGCTTCTTCTATCTTTGCATGGAGAACCCGTGTTGTATCCCTTAAAGGTAATTGTTGCATTCTGATGTTCTTTCTTAAATATTTCATTGTTATGCTACTGGATTTTGATGGTGAAATTATGGATGATATTGTCTTTGTTCTTGTTTGTTTTTCGGCTTAATTGAAGTGTGTTGATTTCCTGCAGTTTCCTCAAAAAGAAAGAAAAGAGATATGGTTTAAATTTCATGTTTTCGGCTAGCAAAGTCTTATGTTCTCACTCATACATAGACCCTAAATTTTCTCTTTTGAAGAAAAAGATCTTTTCCGAGCATGTAATGGGTTTGGAAGCCAATTTATAAGAGTGATTTGAAAAAGATGATGGAAGAGACAGACCAAACTTCTATCCTGCAATAAAGAAAAACCTCTACTTGCTAATTGCTATGCAAGCTTGCCCCTTGGAAAATTAGGTAAAGGATTGGTGGGAGATAGTAAGTGATCTTTTTGGAGTGGAATTGTTCTGGTGAAATCAGTCTTTTAGAACCTGCTAGTCTACTGTTTCTCAATTTTTAATACCCTAATTGCAAATCTAAGCAAATCTTCATAGTTCTCCAAGATAATTTTTCATCAAATAGGGGTAAATGACTAGGGTCAATCTGGGATTCATCTTATAGGCCTTAATGATATTTGTTTATCCACTCAGCAAGGAAATCCTGGGTAAAGAATCTTGGGTGATACTAGTGGAGTTATTGCATGGTTAGTAGTGTTGGAGGTTGAATTATTTACAAAGAAGTCCTTGTAGATTATTAGTCAAGAGTAGATATTAAAGAGAGAATTGTTTCAGTAGAAGGGTGAGATTAACTGTTGCTGGGATCTGAAATGACATTTTTTAGTGCTTGGAAGTTATAGGATGAGAAATATATAGATTTCCTTTGTTAGTTGGTGCTGTAAGATGTTTTTCATGCATTGCTTCCAAGTTTATTTGCTTTCTGTGCTCTTTTGTTAGTATTGAACAGGCACGAAACCAGTACCATGCCTTGTCCAATTTAACCAATTCAGGATTTTCCCAAACTGAAACACCGTTCCCTGAGAACAAATAGGAATCTCTTCACATATTTAGTTACCTATACCTCAGATATGGGTATCATTTTGCTTCCTTAGCAGTATTTCTTCTTTTCATTCAAATTAGTTGACTTTTCTTAACAAGCTCTGTCCATCTGCCATCATGTGACCATGTAATTTTAGTTACTTTCTTAACAAGCTGTGTCCATCTGCCATCACGTGACCATGTAATTTGGCTATGAGAACTGTATAATTCATGCAATGAAAATTCTCTGCTATATCTTGTTTCTGTCTCTTGTTATTGTTCTCTGCTACCTTCAGCAGATTCAAGAAATTTCCCTGGGCCATTTATTGTTGCTGAGGTGCTCAAAACAACTGAGGTATGAACCATATGTAGCTTTGGCCATATTGGAAATTTATTGAATATATAATACTTCATAGAATAAAAAAAAATCATTTGCAGGAAGGGCTATTGCTTGCCGTTTCTCCTTTATTGAGAATACACAACAAAAGTGAATTTTCAGTGGAATTGCGTGTTCGGCGACCACAAGAAGCAGAGGGGGAATCTGCTTCTGTACTGCTAAGGAGTGGTGACACAGTTGATGATTCTATGGCAATATTCGATGCAATTGATATGTCTGGTGGTTCAAAAAGAGCATTGATGTCTTTAACTCTTGGTAAGTGAACTCAGACTTTGTTCTCTTCTGTTATTGAGTTTGTCTCCTTATTAATTACTATAGCAGTAGCTCTTGTATTAATGCAAGTTTTATGTCTTTTTGTTTGCAAGTACTCAGTAATGGGTGATTTGGTATGTTTTCTTCCAGTTAAGTGAAATACAGTGGCTTAAAATGGAAAAATGGTTCATTCAGATTTGCAATAGCTGTAGTAGAGTATATTGATCAACTTTTATCTAACAAAAGGCTATTAGTCAGGGAAAAGTCATTGTCTTTTTGGAGAATCTACCATCTCAAATAGGCTTGAATAAGTTAAGAAGTTTCGATAATCCTTTATAAGTGTCATTAAAAAATTTTCAATAAATGCATAAATATATATTTCTGAATGAGATGAAATCATTGAAATGAGATGAAATTGAGGAAGTTAATTATTTTCTATAAATTATTTTCTCTGCAAATCAACTATTTTTTTATTAGTCTTGGTATTTTTGTTATCTCTTATTCCTAGGTCTACTAGTAAAGATATTCATTGATTTTGTCAGATCTAGACTTGGGTCAAGCCTGTAATTATTGTCAATTAGAAAATCTCTAGGTCTCAATGTTAAATACCTTTAGAATTTATTTTTGGAGTTCCTTTATTGATGACTGATCGTTGAATTCTGTATTTTATTGAGAGTTTTGCATGCTGAAAGCAATAATTTAGTGTGAATTCTTTTAGAAATTTGTTCATTGCTTTTCCTCTATTGTGCTGAAGGGTTTTAACTTTGAGAGGAAGACAATATGACTTCTCACTGTCCTGTATTTGCTACACCATTGTTGGGAGGGAAGAAAAAGAGAATGAAATAGAAGAAACTATAATAGAAGGCATATCGATGAATAGGTTATGGTTTGCAATTTGGCATAGACTAGAATGGAAATTATCTTTCTCATAAGTCATAACAACCTGAGCTATAACATTACCACTTAAATATTTCATTGTGGAGCACGTTAAAAGAATAGACATTGGGTTCCATTTACCATGACCTTTTTGATCTCTGTAAAAATTAACTAAATGGAGGAAATTGCTATCCATAGAGAGAACTATAACTTGTTTAACTGACAATGAAGAAAGAAATGGTATTCTTTTTAGCTATGTATTTATAAGAGGTTGTCTTAGGTTAATTTGTGTAAGGATCCATGAGTTGTAATTGTAGTCCTATTGGGGGCAACCTAGTGAATCCATTCAACTGTCACTTGACTATGGTGAGGTTAGGTCTGATCATGATCCCCAATTCCACAGAACCCAGTCAGCTTACAGACTTTGGCAACCACCTAAGCTGGATGGCTGCTTGACCTGGTCCATTGTTAAATGGGGGTTGGAGGAGATAATATAGAAAAAGTGAGTATGGCCTCTTACCTTTAGATGCCAATCTCCTCTTGCATCTTCTCTCCTCTCCCTTTTGTAAGTTCTGTCAAGCTTGATATACATGGTTGACCCGTTACCTAGCAACTTAGCTTTTGGGTCCATTGGTTAGTTAACATGGTATGATAACCCAGCAAGGTTCGCCGAACCATCCCAAATCGGATGGTTTACAGTGTTCCAAGCCGTAACGATGGCAAATCGGGATGGTTTGGCCGGACAAATCGGGAGGAGGGAGAGAGAAAGAGTGGAAAGAGAGAGAGAGAGAGAGGAGAGGGAAGGAGGAGACGACACCGTTGGAGGTCGGTGGTGGCCTGTTGAGGCCGCTGGAGGCCCGCGGAGGCCTTCGCTGCTTGGTATCGTCAGATAAGATATTTAACTGAGAGAGAAAGAGAGAGAGAGGGGGAGTGGAGGGAGGCGCAGTCGGTGGAGAGGCTGCTGGAGGGCGCCGAGTGGCTGTCGTGGCCATCGGGCGGCAGAAAATGCGCAGGCGGAGTTGCGGCCGTGGAACAGGGGCGATCGTCCCTGTTCATTCATAGCATTTTTTAACAACGACGATGAATAGTGAAGCGGGCAAATCCATTGTCGGCTTCACTATTTATTTTTTTTTAATTTAAAATAGTGAAGCCGGCAATGGGTGTGCCAACTTCACTTGAGTGAAGCCGCCAAACCCATTATCGGTTTCATTGTAGTCGAGATTTTTTAAAAGAATCTCGTAAAACAGGGGCAATCGCCCTTGTTCACGCCGACGGTGCTGCAGGCCTCGATTGCGCCATCCAGCAGCCAGTTGGAGGCCCTCCGGCAGCTTCCCTTCCTTCTTTTTCTTCTCTCTCTCTTTTCCTCCTCTCCGGTTCCCTTCTTCTTTGTGTCGGTTCGTGCCAGTCTGGTCCAGTATGGACCCATACCAGCTTGTACCGCCATCCAGTACATGATGTTGTTTATGAGCTCCTAGATGCTTGGTTCCAATTCCCTTGCTCCCCTCCTCCAACCCTCATTTGTGAGAAGAAATAGCCCCTTGTTTAGACCGATGCCTATGCTCTCACATGCCCATAATTTTTTCTTTTTTTTGTAAATCAATGGAGATCTTATAGGATTTAGGATTGATACATCACATCTCATGGCCACAGATTTAGGAGTTGGCTGGCCTCCCTCTTCAATGATGGAGACATGGAGATGGAAAACTTGACTATCTCTTTTGCTTGCATTTGCATGTCCAATCTGAACTTCGAATTGTTTTTTGTGCCAATTTTCTTAGTTGTTTACTCCCAAAACTTAGGCATGATGAGGTCCTGATTCTAATGAGTGAAATCCATTGCCTGTAGAGATCGGATAGAAAATAGTAGTATTGTAGTTAGAGCCAGCTCCATCGGGGCAGTGCCACCTGCCAGCAATAATTGATTTTGTTGTTCAACCAATTGAACAAAATCCATTTGTGAAGTAAAATGGGTAAAGGATTGCTATTGGTCGTTTCTCTTTGTATGTGCTCTCTCTCTCTCTCTCTCTCTCTCTCTCTCTCAAACACACACACACACACACACACACACACGCGCGCACTCACTCCCTCTCTCTCTCAGCCAGGATGCATCCTGTTTCTAAACTCCTGCAACAGCAAAAATGCAGATCTTGTGGTCTATAGCTCCATAATTTACTCTACCCAAGACCAATCAAGGTCCATTCTTCTTTTTCTATAGGCTTTCTTTGTTCTATGTCCTTGAAATGATGGTTTATAATGTCTTGTAAAGGCTGGTTGTTTTGTGAATAATGATAGGACAAGCACACCATATAAGCTTGGTTGTTTAGTGAATAATGATCGGACAAGCACACCATGTAAGCTCTCTCTCTCTCTATCAAAGTTTCAAAAAGAAACAAAACTTTCTTGAGCTGATAAAATACACTATCCTTTGTTTCAACGTATACTCAAATAGTTCTGGATTTGCTATGGTCTGGAGTTATTTTGCAAGGTTGAGTTTGGAGCTAGCAAAATAGTATGTTCGTGCTATGTTGAACAAGAAAAAAGATGAACCAATAGTAAATATGTTGACATGGGATGAAGCATTTTACAATATTGAGAGAAATTAAGAAATAATATTTCATACACTTGCAATATCTTATGAACCGTTCCTTAGAAGCTTGTCATTGGGGATTTAGATGTCTCTTTACACGTGCCTCGATAGTGATTTAGGAATTGAAATTTCAATGCTAGCATCTGTATCATTATACTAAAGTTTGAAGATTGGGATATAGTTATAAAACTTTTGAAGACATGGGTTTTTATGTCTATTTACCAAATCTTTATAGTTTTTGTTGCATATGCCTCTTCATGGTTTAGTTACATGATCATTGAAAAGTCTAAGGCAAAAATAAAAGATAGGTTTTAACCTTAATATAAGAAGATGAGAAGGGTGAAAAACTGAGGATAAAATGAGGGGGGAAGCCTAGATTTAGGTTTATAAATCGGACAGCAATTAAATTCAAATGCTAGCATCCCATGCTAACATTTTGATATGCAAATTTGTCATTATACTAAAATTTGAAGATTCGGATATAGTTAGAAAACTGCTAAAGCCATGGCTTTTACCAAATCTTTATAGTCCCTCCATGGTTTAGTTAAATTATCATCGAAAAGCCAAGACAAATATAGAACAAGATAAGTTTAACGTTACTAGAAGATGATGACAAAGGGTGAAAAATCCAGGAGAAATAAGCAGGGAAACCTAGATTTATGTTTAAGAATTGGACAAGTTCCTCTCCCCTCTTCCCCCTCCTTTCCTGAAACAGGTATGAATATCCTTGCTCCACTCCTGTTTGTAAGGAGACAATGAATCTACTTAATAAAGAACTATACTATAATCTATATAGATGGAACTCCTGTTATTGCCAAAGATTATGTGTATCCAACTTGTATATAACTTGAAATATACAATTTTGATCAATCTTTTTCATATTTGGACATTTAACAATAGCATTGTACTCCCTTGATGAAGATTGGTTAGGGGTATGACATTTATGATCACTAGGTTAAAGATGTAAAGGATTGAGGGCTTTGAAATGAAAATTAGGAGCATGTGGTTGTTGTTTAGAGGTGGAGGAAAATGCTAGCTCTTCATTTTTTAAGGCTGAGGGAATTGGGTAAGGCTTTTGTGTTTGATAATGGATGGAAGTAGGTAAATCTTATGTTCAAGGTTATTGGAACCGATATCGAGATCTGAATCGATTTGGTATGGTATCGGTACCATATCGTATCGACACTCGATACGGTGAAGCATGTCGATTCTATACCGACATATTTTTTTTCATTTTTTCAGTTTCTTTTTAATTCAATCTTTTTTATTTTGAATTATTTTAGATCTAAATTAATGTTTATTTATGTTATATAATATTTCTGTTACTTCAAAATAAAATAAAAGAAATCTAAAACAATGCATTAAATATATTTAAAGTACAAACTATAAAGTACAATGTACTAACCTTAAGATCTCTACTGATCTAATTTCTCATCGAGTGTCGATGACATTCATAGATATCTAGATCGTTCGCATAATTAGGAGAACATCAATCCATCCTTCTAACTAAGCGACATGTAATCCTGAACGCTCATCTCATAAGGCATCCACTCTAAATTGTAGGACATCTCAGATCTCTCACACTCTGGCTTTAAAAGGTATCCTTGGATTGATGGTACAACTATGGAGGATCTATCCAAATACACCGACAGCGAAATTCGATGCATAAGATGCTCCAGACTGCATAGGATAGTAGTCACTGAAAGATGATGTCTTGAATGCATCATATCCATATCCATATGGATCATAAGCTGTCTACCTGCGGATAATAGTATCCATAATACGAGGATGAATTTGATCTATCCATAGATCCTACTCCACGTGTAGTAAGATCATCTGCAACTGCATTATGTGCTGAACGACCTTTAGGAGTCCATGTCTATATAAAATCATATTCTCGCAGGTTTTATCAGCTTGTGCACCGTGGTCCTTATTTTGTGTGGTATGTATATTGGGACTCATTGATAAATCGAAGACCACCTTGTGGTTACGGCTCAGGAATGATGGTCCCTTGTCCTCCACTCCCTCCCTAGCCATCAGATTCATGATCATTAGAATTGTCATCACTCTTCCTAGTCTCTAAATTTGAGTGAGTTGACTCCACTCTTGTTATTGGAGCTGCAACTATCTTTCTTTTGTCTTTTCACTGAGCAGTTGCTTGATCTCCTCTCATGCCCCTCTGTGACTGATTTTTTTTGTGCGTCGGAGGATGGTTGTCTTCTTTCTGATTGAGATGATCGGCTTCATCTCAATATTTCTCGCTCTAATTTTTGAAAGGATCTCGAACATAAAGTTACGTGATGAATGACTCCCCTATGGCCCCTCAGGCTGTGGCTGATCAGTTAGAATTTTACATAAAATATTTCTATCTGCCCGTTGCCTTGGATCCATCTTAATCTCCCTAGCTATCAACTGGCTGATCGTGGAGGGGATCTCGACTCATTAAGCTTCGGCTCCTACTGTTGGCCTGCAAGTTATCTGATCGTTGGATCATTGTCATTAAGAGCATAATCATCTATTGTCAGATCTGTGTACTTCAGCTGTACTTCCTCTTGAATATATTTACCCTCAATCTCCGATTGTAGTGAACATATACAAGATTGTTGAGGTGCCTCTATGTTAGACGGTTTCTCTGATTACTGTGGATGAGGACGAAAGTTGACCAATTGCGCTTAAAGCCACTAGAGGAGACCATCTGAAAAAGAATACAGATAGCCATACATTTCAAATTATTTGTGGATTGTCCAAAATGAATCCACTATTCAGCCACAAAAGTATTAAGCAAAATTACATATCAGATTGTATGAAATTAGTAGACATGTAATATCAATAAAGTCTTATCGTTATTGATATCTAATTTATCTGGATTCATCTTTTTTTTTTAGCTTATGACAGCTGATGACTGTCCAGAGCTGTCTATTCCATCTGAATTGTTTCGTCTGTGAAAAATATATTTGTTAACAAATATGTTATCAATTGAAGATTGGATTCAGTTAAATGCTCATACCTCAGTTAACCTAACATATATCTTGCAGACATATAGCTGTGATTTCTGGATCAGGTACCATCTTATATATCACATTATGAAAAGTATTTAGAAGCTCATTATCCATATCATCCTAGATATACTGTACTGGAACCTCGAATCCAGATAGTAAAACTATAGATAAATTTCATAAATAATTAAGTAAACTTATATAAGTATAAGAGCAAAAAATTTTTAGAGGATTTTTGATTTCATGCTTGCTAGATGCAAGTTCCTATCCATCTGATAATCCTATAATCGCTTGATGATGTTGATATGTTTCTGGACATGTTCGGGATCTATCTCACTGATCTGTTTCTTTGTCCTCTCCATCATATAATATAAGAAGCCCATCTAGAGGTATCTTTCGCTGTCCACGGTTTGAAGCACCTTGTATGATGGTTTAATAGCCTTCACTATCTTATCGGCCCATTGTCAGAATGCCTGACTGATCATCAAGTTCTCCATATGAATTTTCTCAGTGCCGATCCTTACATATCTGCTCTTTCATCACTCGGTATGGACAAACATCTGATGCAAGGCTGCTTTCTTATTTAGAAGGCTATCAAGTGCTATATAGTTTGTAGCAAATTGTGTGACACCTAGTCTTAAGATCTCTCTCCTAGTGTATGTCTGCATCAATGATAGGATCCATGTATGATTGTAGATAAATCTAGTAATAATCTGGGCTGAGTTCACTGCCTACTGCATCCTATGATGCTTTCCAATATCTATCCATATGATGTCGATATAATGTGCAGTACATGAGGTTCAGTAAATATGCGGTTGCCACCCCATCAGCAACTCTCCGACGGTCTTATATTATGACCCATTATCTATGATGAGCTGTACAACATTCTTCTTTCCTACCGCATCAATCACCTCCATCAATTCGAGGATGTACATGGCATCGTGCACCTTATCTAAAGTATCAATTGACTTGTAAAAAATATTTTTCATCACAATATATCAAGAAGTTGAATCTCCATCTGGTAGGATCGATCCAATTATCACACATCACCGTTAGTTCGTATATGGGCCATTTATTCTTATAAGAAGAAATCCATCTCTGCAGATCCTCCTTATTATTGTCAAAAACTCACCATAGATATCTCTAGGTCCTGGAAGATCTATATCTGAGTCGGCAGTCTGTATGGCTGAAATGACAGAGCGATAGTATGTGTTGCTTGTTGCATTCGCTGGAATATGGTTGAAATAAATCATAATCCAATAGCTCGCGACATTATCCTTCTTCAGCATACTGTAAATCCTCTGCTGCTTTAAATTCTTGCTAGAGGAAGTCTGTGAATCCAAGTTATAGATGTTGGCTACTATTGGAATCTCTTTGGAGGACTTCCTTCTACTGCAAAAAGCCCCCAACATAAATGAAATAATATCTGCCTCTACTGACGATCTCCTTGACTGAGGAGGTTCTCCTAAACTCAGACTCTCCCCCAGCGGTCGTATGGTCGGACTCTGATTTATAGCTTGATGCTCTAAATCATTTTCTATATCTGATCATCTCCTCCAATCGATATTGATCATCCAGACTCATTTGAATGGCAATCTTAATCTGTGCCTCCTCGTCATTTGGAGTGGAGGCTTCTTTGACTCTCTGGAGTGATAGAAAGATGGCTCTATGACTCGGTGGTTCATCTACATCCTCTTTTGCTTTGTCCTCTCCTTCGCTATTTTGAAATCAGCGAAGTACTCCTTCATCAGTTGTTGGACCTCCTGTGAGTATTTTCGGTACATGACTATATCGGAATAACTATCAGTCAAATATTGCTTCAACCTAATCATCCTTTTTTGAACTTTATGTCGTACCATTTGTATCTCTGGTAGTGTTGAGTCGAGAGTATTTCATCATAATTTTAACCAATGTCACGCTTTGGATCCTTCTTACTCGATAGATTCATTTTTGCAGCTTTAACAAAATCCACTAGTTTAATAATCACGTAAAAATAATAAAATTTTTGTCATACTTAAAAAAAATTAATTTTAAACTTAGAAAATACATCTGAATAATGTATGTCATACTTCTAATTTTTCATAATTTTTATTTATATCTAATTTTTCTGTATTGAAAAATAATTTTAAATCTCATAATTTAAAAATATATTATGTGCTTCAAATAATACTTCTGAATTAGTTAAAATGTATTACTAATTTTACATATTTTTAAAATTGATTACATATTTTTATTATTTAATGAATTAAAAATATTTTAATTCTAAAATTTAAAATTATTTGAGCTAAGATCCAAGTAGAAACATATTATGGATGCTACATATATTTTTCTAAGCCTATGAATATGCATTAAATATTATTTATCTTTTAATTTTATTCAAAGATAGGCCTAGGCTGCTATACGCATCATGCATCAAAATCTTCATAAAACGGACATTAATTTTATGCTGATAGTAGCTTGAATTATCCTAAACAATATTCTGATTTTATAGTTATTTTTTGATTTTATTTTTTATAATTTTGTTTCGAAATATATTTTAATTTAAAAGTATATAGTTAATAAAAATGAATGATTTTAGCATTATCGTGTAGATCATTCAAAGATTTACAATATATAATGAAATCATATCAAAATCAAAAAATTTTGCCATGATTCCTTCTATTTTCTATGTATTACCAATTTTCTATAAAAATGCTAGAAAAAAAGAGAAACGATAGAGGAAAAGTTGGATTACCTTGAGTCCGGTTGAAATATCTTAATTTCTGATGAAATCATGGAGAATCGGGCGATTTGGGATGTTTTTTTTTCTATTTAAACTAACGAATGAACAAAGAGGCAGAGAAGCAACTTCTCTACCTCGTTGCTTCTCTGCCTCTTTGATGGCTTCCTCCTCTGCCTCTTTGATGGCTTTTTGCCTAAAAGCTATCGACAACCCACCCCACCCCACCCTATTGCCACCCCATGTGCTGGTTGGTTGCTCCTCTGCCTCTTTGATGGCTTGCTTCTCTGCCTCTTTGATGGCTTTTTGCCTAAAAGCTATCGACAACCCACCCCACCCCACCCCACCCTATCGCCACCCCATGTGCTAGTTGGTTTGCTAGCTAACCATCCTGAACCAATCAAAATCGTGCAGTTTTGATTTGTACCACACCGAACCGAGCAGTTTGGGATGTTTTTTTCTGATGATTTTCTGAATTTTAGCCACAAACTAGACTGATTCCCTATCAATCCAGTTCGATACGGGGTGTATAAGGCAGTTCGGCTCGGTACGGAATTCTATGTTTGTGTTTATGGTAAAATTGAGCTTAGATTTCTCTTTTTAACACCTTGATTTTTTTTCTCATCTTTCCTGTTTGTTTGCTCCATTAAAAGCATGAGGTCTTTTCTAGCTAGGGTAATTGGTAATTGCAGTGTTGGAGGGATGCTACTATTTGGTCAACAGACTAGGTGGTAACTTGATGGGCTTTGCAAAATATGTCTGGCTTCCTAGCATAGGGTTAATTTGGATCTCTGGATCAAAAGGATTAACTCAATTCTTCTTTAACCTTTTTTTCTTACTACTTGGGTCTGTCTAAAAGCAATATATGGATTTGGTTTGAGAAGGTTTTGTGGCCTTGAATTCTAAAGGTTATTGTTTCTGTAATGAGGTTTGGTTTCGGGTTAAGAAAATTGGTTTGCCTTCCTGCATAAAATTAATCAAGTTAATTTAATTTGGCCTTGCCAAGGTTCACTGCACCGATATAGGGGCCCAAACTGGTTGACTAGTGGTATGATTTAGTACGCCCCTGTGTCGTTCCGTACCGGGTCCGAATCAACATAGAGAGAGGGTGGAGGGAGAATGGGAGAGGAAGAGAGAGGAGGGAAGGAGAGAGGGCTGTCGGAGGCCATCGGAGGATAGTCGAGCTTGCTGCACACGATGGAAGCCGGAGGAGTGGGAGGGAGGGAAGGAAAGGGAGAAGGAGAGGAGGCTACCAAAGGCCTTCAAAGGGTCAGGGGTGCCACCTCACCATCGTCAAGGCTGATGAAGGTCAGAGGAGGGCCTCTGCCCTCCTTCTGAGTGAAATAGGAGCTTTGGCCCTTGTTTCAATTTTTTGAGCTATTTATCAGAAGAAGTGGGAATTGCATTGTGGACTTCATTGTTTTCTTTTTTTTTTGAGATTTTCAAGGAAAGTTGGCAACCATTTGCCAACATCATCCGATAAACCACAAAAAGAAAAAAGGGGCTGAAGCCCCTATTTCGATTGGAGGTGGAGCCCACCTTCGGCTATCACTGGTCTCGATGGTGGCCAGGTGGCCTTGTCGGCCTTCTGGAGGCCTCTGGTGGTCTTCTTTGGCTTCCACCATGTGTAGCAAGCTCGACTCCCTTCTACAGCCTTCAGCGGCCTCTAGAGGCCCTCTCTCCCTCTTCTTTCTCCCCCTCTCTCTTCCTCCCTTCCCTTCTCCCTCTTCACCTCACTGGTATCTCATTTCTAATGTTGGAACCATCTTAGTCGGTTGCCAGTATGGTTTGACACATCTCGAATCGAGCAATTTGGTGAACCATGGACGTGCCTAGTAAGGTTTTAAATCTCATTGGACGAGGCTGTCCCGATTTTTTTATGGAACGGGATGTGTCGCCGTCCCGTCCCGTCCCGACACTTGGGACAGAGGATGTCCCAAGGTATTCCGATCAGAACGCTGGTGTTGGGTATGAAATACCCTCAGCCGAAGTTCTCGACAGGCGGCACCAATCCATGCTTCTCCAAGACGGGTTCTTCAATCGCCTATCAGATTGCTCCAAGTGCCCTCTGGACTCCGTTTTCGTCCGACC
>KE505662.1:174346-210810 GCA_000441515.1 Elaeis oleifera
TTTTCACTCTCCGCAACCAGCTCACGTGGCAAGGCATAGCGATGTCCACGTCCCCACTCCACTGCCCTCCGTAACAAACTCTTGAACGGCCCACTACCAGATGGTTACAGGCGTCGCCATCAAGTCTGTTGCGCCCTCTGCCTATAAATAAGCCCCCAGATATGTTATTCTCTAAGCTCTAGTCTCTATCTCAAAACTCTGCTAAAATCTTCGTTCGAGCACTCCATTCTTGTTGAGGCAGAGAATTGACTTGAGCGTCGGAGGGTCTTGCCGGAGCAACCCCAACTCCGGTTTAGACTTCTTTTGCAGGTTCCGGCGACGACCGCGGCACCCTCGACTCCAGCATCTCCGACGCCGGCGGATTTTTGCAGCAACAGCTGGGATGCTAGCAAGACGGCCTGTCCCAACACATGAGATGGTATCCCGTTTCGGTATCTCACGGGATGTCCTGAGATATCCCGCTGGAACCTAAATCTCTGCTACCTAGCATGGCATGTTTTGGTCAATATTAACATCTTTTATTATGTTTTTTACTAAATGGGTTTGTTTGGAAAAGATGTATGTCGGTTAGGTTAGGAAGTTTAA
The DNA here is from genome assembly GCA_000441515.1 of Elaeis oleifera. Classification (NCBI taxonomy): domain Eukaryota; kingdom Viridiplantae; phylum Streptophyta; class Magnoliopsida; order Arecales; family Arecaceae; genus Elaeis; species Elaeis oleifera. The sequence goes on from KE505662.1 coordinate 174,932, forward strand.
CTAGTCCCAGATTGGAAAGGTTGATTTGGTTTCAGGTCTTGGTTTTTGAATCCGTGGAAATTGGTTTTGGTTCCTTCATAAGGCTTATCAAGTCGATATTACTTGGTCTTGGCTAATTGAATTTTTGGTACTGGGTTAGGAAAGATTGGTTGGTTTGATGTAATTAGTTGGTGTGTTTGAAGGTTGATTAAATTTGGGTTAAAATGATCGATTGGTCTAAATATTTGTGTCAAGCTTAATTTGTTTAAGGCTTGATTGAGTTTTGTTCTGGGTGTCAATTAATTTTTATTGGGCTCTTTCCTCAAGTTAATTATGTCTTGTTTTTTTCCATATGGATGGAGGAATTCAACCTATAGGGCCCCTCTACAACTCTAGATCCTTGGGTATTATAATAGTTGTTACCGTCGAAATATGGGACTCAGTCGGAAAGGCTAAAGTGGTGGCATGTCTTCCTGGAAAAGAATCCTATAAAGCAAGTCCTGATCGGAGTTGGCTCTGGCGGGGACCCTTTGATACTCAAGTCAGAAATTAGAAATTAGGAAATAAGTGAGTATAGTGAGACTCTTCGCATGCGTACCTTAGGGGGTCCCCTGGAGGTCTTTTGTAGGTGAAGGTTAGAAACCATTTTAGGCAGGTTACGTGTCCGATTTAGATGCAATGTGATAGGATTTTCGATCGAAATTTTGAGATCGAGTGGTGGTTACATCTGCCTTATCAATTTCGAAACCATCGTGGGCGTCTTTGAAATTTGAAATAAGGGTGCGAATTGGGTTGAATCGACTTTTTCGTTGAGACTTCGGCGTGGTCTGTTGGAGACAGGTGTTGAAGGGAAGAAGCGGCTGGAGTCAACTGCATTTAGTAAGATAAGACTGGTGAAGGCTGAAATACATCTGCAGCTAAAGTTAGAGATCAGCCAATTCAGGTGTCCGATTGTCTGCAGATACTGGACAGTTGTCAGATGTCGGTTGTCATGGAGGCTGGGACAGGCTTGATACCAAAGTTGAGATGAGACTGAGGTTAGGACCGACTGATCCTGAGTGTTCTGCCTAGGGGGTCTCTGGGAGTTAAAGATCGTTATAGGCTGAAGCTAGGATCGGGGTTTTCCGAGTTATACATTGGATGACTTCAGATGCTTATTGCATGATGCAGGGGAAACATATTCCCTCGGGATCACACACTTCCCTTCCTGATTGTGCCGTGACATCGACCTTGCATATCATATCATCTGCCCCTTCTATTAATCCATGTCTTCAGCCTAAGTGGCAAATTTCCCTCCAACAACAGTGATATGCATAAATATTTGATTTCCAGGTTACCATCTTTAGTACTTATATAAGCATAGCTTTGCTACCTTCACTATGCTGAAATTTTGTTCCAAGCATCTTAAAGCTTCAAATGGCCAAAGCTAGCTCATTCGTTTCTCTTTTGTGCAGTAAGTACTGTAAATGAAAGAATGTCTTCTTGTGATGTGTCCCTTGTAAACCCTTCCATAAACTAAAGAAAGACATATAGTAATTTCAAGTTTCCAACATCACTTACTGCAAACTTTCTCGTCTGATTTTGAAATAAATGAGACTTGCATTATTGATTTGATTAAAATGGGACCTGTTACTTAACCTGAAATATTGAGAGCTCAAAGATGTAGTTGCTGTTCCCTTGTTAGGTCTCAAAATAGGTATTGTTAACTTACATAAATGGAACAACTGCCCAGCACATTACCTTCTCAAGAAAGGATGTAATGCTTGAAGCTGAAGGCAAAAATATTTAAGAAATAGACGCTGGCACCCTTCCAGTTCTTGGAGGAGATCCTTACCTACGTATGCAAGACCAGAACATGTATGTTGTAGGTGAAGATCCATACTCTTTTCTAAGTTGTTGAATGCAGACCACTGTGGGGCATTAGAAGTTGCTGCAAGATTTTGTGTGCATGTATGTTTCCTGATGTGTTATTGAAGTTCCACATCACATGACTTTCCTGTTCCTGTTTTTAAGAAGTTGCAAGGTTAATTTAAGGTGGAATTTGACATTTTCTGCTTCAGCTTTTGTAGCCAAAAATACTAAACGGATTGAATCTTAATCAGTTTCTTTGATTTGTTTTTCTGGAATCTCTACTACTCAAGGACCATTGTTATATTGAAACAGAAGCGATTCTTTTCTGTTACCTGAAAACTTTTGTCTGTCTAATGTTCTTACCAACATCTCAATTTAATTTAAGGCATTCTCCGTGTAACTTGAGCAATTTATGAACCTTTGTTCTTAGATGTTGGCTGCAATTTCATCTACATTGTTTTCTTAGATATATTTAAGACAGCTAGTTTGTCAACTTACAGGTAATTTTCTTCTATCTGTTAGACCTTATATTACTGATCATATAGAGAAGTTTGGAGAACTTGTTTCAATAGAGTGGTCAGAAGATCTGAAAGGAGGAAAAGCAGTTCGTGTTTCTGGAGTATTTGATAAGCTGAATTACAGATTCAGGAAGGCTTTTGGTGTTGAATCAACAAAATCTTTCTTCAGCTCTCTGCATTGTCCCTTATTACTGAAGGTCAGCATGTCTCTAATCTGCATTTTTGATTCGGACAATTGGAAGAGATGTGCCTGTAATGCAGCCAAATGTTGGTGGTGCTTCTGAGGCCATGGTTTCACCAGTTGCCTTGCAAGTACAGAAAGAGATTTTCATATATCCAACAATTCAAATCTGTAATCTCTTGCAATCAGATATAGTTGTCCTTTTGACTGAGAACCATCCAGGTAAGCCTGATGATTCGATTGACTTTCTTTGAGGTTGTAATCTTTCGCTGTCTTCACTGTTAAAAGATGGGATAATCTTTGCTGTTTGTTGCTTTACAATCTTCACTGTACTTGCAGATCTGTGCATGACCAGTGCCTGTCAGAACATTGGGAAGCAAGCAACTATTCCATGTGGATCAAGTTCTTATTTTATGCAAATCCAGCCATGATTACTTTCGGTTACCTTAACCGCATATGATTCAAAATGCAAGCCAGTGAACAGTGCTGATATGGTTAAGAAAATACATAAACAGAAAAGTGAGGTCCACTATCTTGATATTGAGTTGGATTTTGGAGGAGGAAAATACTTTGCATCCTTAAGGCTGACACGTGCAGAGAGGGGCATATTAGAGGTGATGGGGACTACTTTCGCATGGTTATGTTGTATAAATGTTGTCGCTTTTTCAATTACACTTATTTATTTCCTCAAACTTTTCCTTATATTGTTCATGAAATTTGTTCACAGATTGATATTTTGATCATTTTGCTGGTTTAACTCCAAGATGTGAGGTCACTCTGTAGTTTAACTCGCTTCACCACACATGCAGGTTACCATTTTTACAACATATACACTGAAGAACAACACTGAATTTCCTTGTTATGCTCTCCTTCCTATCAGAAGCCTTTTCCTTGGTAAGGTTATAATAGTTGATGCATGCACCTCTTTATTTGGGTGGTTTCAAATAACAGCTTCATATAATTATGCAGGGTCGAATCTGGAAAGTATGGTTCCAACCTTCCTCCAGAGCTTGGTTGCATCTTGCCTCCTAAGTCTGCAAGGTCATGGTTTTTGAAGTAAGCATCAGAGACATAATTGCATGAACACAAGCTCATTTTTGTAAATGCATGCAGTTTTTCGCAGTTTTGTGAAGTCTTTCTTTCTTTCTTTATTTTAAGGATGGGGGGTGTTCTCTGCATGGTTTTGATTTTTGAAGCTTATAGCTCTTGAAAAACTATAGAATTTTTTCCCAAGGCTATGGCATCTTACTTGTCTACTATGATCAGATCCAATAAAGTACATTTCAAATCATTGGAAGAGACAACATCAGGAGCATTTCTCGACCTGGATATGTTATCTGGCTTCACTGAGCTATCTGTGGAAGGTCAGGATGATAATGGGGTGAGTCGGATTGAAAAGCTGGGGGTGTCTGTACAGCCGTTTAACCATGAACAATGTGTGCCATCACAGGTGGTATGCATTGTCCCAAGGTACATTATTTCTAATGAATCCATGGAGGCCATCATTGTTCGCCAATGTTATGTGGAGGTCCTACTCTCTCTCTTAAGTTTCATTTACAAGAATTATATATTTTGCTTGTATAATTTATCTACACTGCACACAAATAACGCATTTTCACTATTACTTGATTTTATTAGGATGGTATGGATGGGATCACTACAGTGGAAGGTAAACAGAAAGTGACACTGCAAATGAGGAAAAATACGAGGAAAAGGAGAGACATAAGTTTCTTTGACTCAATTCTTAGAAGGCACAGTAATGGAAATGAGGATTGCCATACCTTTATCCAGTTTTGCATAAAAGAGAATGGATGTAGTTGGTCTGGACCAATATGTGTTGCTTCACTTGGTCGGTTTTCTTGAAGTTCCAGAGATTGTCGGTTACACCTGCTGATCAATCAAATCCAACCACTTTGAAAGAGGACAAGTTGATGCAATTTGCTGTTGTCCATACCGTACCAGAAAGTTCTAGTCTAGTTCTGCACTTCTATATGCCACCAAATGTTGCATTACCTTACCGCATAGAGAATTGCTTGCATGGAATATCCATCATGTACTATCAAAAGGTTGTATTATTGTAACTATTACAGTGTATTTAGGCATGAGAAAAAAAGGGATTAACTATGGGATCTTTATACTCAAAAATGTTGTTTGGTTTTGTTGCTGCTGATCCTTTTCAGGAATCGATGGAATCAGATATCCTAGCATCTGGAAGTTCAGTACAGTATGTTTGGGATGACTTGAATTTGCCTCATAAGCTGGTTGTTGAAATTGTTGGTACATGCTGCTTCCTCAATATTTTCACATTATTTTGATTTTTGAGCAATTGATGGGACTGTTTGTCGAGGTTGATCTTTAATTCTTATAATTTGTTCCTTAAACATAATTTTAGTTTCCTTCACTGACCTTTATTACTTGCCCTCTTCATGTAGAGTCCTTTCCATTTTAGAGGACACATTGGTTGCATGAGTTTGAACTGCAGAGGCAAAAATTGGCCTGGTAGAAGACCTGCCCATTTTTGCAAAAGTTGTCTTGACCCAAAAAACTTGTGACCTAATTATAGAGGTCTTACCCTAGGTTGAGGGCCAATTGTAGAAATTTGCTTATTGTTCATGGGCAAAAATACAGATCTGCAAGTATGGGGTGCCTAGATTTTTAGAGAAGGGTCTAAGCAGTTGAAGAATGACGGAGGCTTCCTGGGTGCAAGTTGGGAGAACAATATCTGTAAGAAAGCTAAAAGCTTTACATAATGGAAGGCAAAGTCAGAACAATAATTGCACGGTACTAACTAATCTCTAATAGGATGGTAGGAACCTATCTGGTCCTTCTTTCATTTTCTATTCTTAGTTAACTTTAGTTCATCATTATTTAAAGCCTTCATCAGAGAAACATAATTCTTAGTTCTAATGACAATCATTATTTGGTGTATTCTAACTGCTCCGGTCTATCATTCCAAGAACACATTGAGTCAGAGACTTACATGGACAGTTGATTATGTATTTCTTAATTAATTGTGATTGGGAATTTGTCCACAGTCTAACTGGTTCATTTTTTATAATTCTAGAGTAATTGAAGGTTGAGCTTATTCTAAAACAACTTGATTTATGATCATAGGTTTGATTTCCCTATTCATATCATTATTAATGTTATTTTGTAAAATACTGAATTGCTTGTTTCACTTCTGTAGATATGCATCTTTTGCGCGAAATTAACATTGACAAGGTGACTGCATGGAAACCATTGTTTAAGATGAGACAAAATAAAGGGCTGGCTTTGCAGTTACCAATGGAGAAGAGATATGGTCTTGAAAGAAAACCTTCTAATGAATCACATGGACTAAGTGTGTTTAAGGTGGGTTATGAGGTGTATGCAGATGGACTCTGTAGGGTACTACGAATTTGTGAGCTTGCTGACAGTTACAAAGAAGAGAAGATGCTTCAGCCTTATGCGAATTTTCAGTTGAGAATTTCATATTTTGCGCTGCATTTTCTTGAGAGCAGCAAACAGGTTTGCCTCTTCATACATCTCTACCATTTCAGTGGAACTGGAGAAGCTTGTGACTGGACACTTGTTATATAACCACATATTGTTTTGTAACCAGACTTTTATTGACTAAAATACCGTGTAGATTTCCAATATAACCAAAAAAGGAGAACAAAAGAAAGGTTTGAGAAATCTCTAGAATCCTAATCTAGAAAGAATCCCAGGATCTCAATTTATGGATTTAGAAAATCTTCAGAACCGCTGTTCAAGAAGTGAGAGTTCCAATTTAAGGAATTCCTAGAATATCACAACAAATAATTAAAAAAAAGTGAAGGGAAAAAAGCCTATTTTTGGGAGTACCAGAGCCATGCTTTTGTTCACATGCATAGCACGTGCATGGCACTAGTTTCTTTTGTGGCACTTGTAGCAACCATTGATGCGAAGTTGCCAGATTCTGAGCCTTTAAGGAGCGGCCAACATATTAGACGTTCTTAACTTTATTTTTAATTATTTATCTTCGTATATATTTAATTTCCCTGTATTGAACAAAGACAAGGAAATGTTGTTTAACAATTTCTAAGAATAAGGTACAATTCATTGGATTTTTTGGATTGCTGCATAACACTTTTTGTTTAAAAAGTACATGTGTTCAACTCTCACTTCGTCACACAACAAAACAACAAGGTAAGCTTTTCAATATTCATACTCATGAACAGATTTTCAACTTCATTGTTCAGAAGCTCATTTGAATTGTTGTTTCTATATGAGCCTTTTGTTTTCATTTTCTGCCTGTAAATGTATCTCCTTCATATTTTTTATCATGTTTCCTGCAGAAACCTCTTTCCAAATTTTCTTTTGTTAGTGGTGTGTGTGCGTGTATCTAAGCATTTTCAAGGAGTGTTCCACAATGGTTGTTATGTGCTTTATCTCAAGTTCACCTATCTCAGTCATTTTGATTTTGATTTAACTAACCAAGCAGAAACGTGTAACACTTGTAAAAATTTATATTGTTACTATGAGCCAAACTTGTAATCAGCCTAACTGCAGTTCTAATAAAAGTCTTGTGTTACATCTCATTTGTCACCTAGACATTTTTCTGTCATTCCTTTTGTTGAGTGTGTGGCAATTTCAAATTTGTGGCATTTTATTGTTTGTACTTGCAGAAGGAAGCAGATACAAGTGATCTGCAAATGTATTCCACAATTATAGTTGCAAGGCTTGCAAATTCCATGCTCGATTTATTGACAACAGATCAGTATAAACATTACTGTGCAAGAATTCAGGTACTTTATGACATTTGAGAAGCTACAGGAAATTTTGGAGTCTCCCTCATATCTCTCCCTCGCACACATGCGCGCATGCACACACACATTTGAGAAGCTACAGGAAATTTTAGAGTCTTCCTCATATCTCTTTACCTCACACACACATGCACGCATGCACGCACACATGCATGAATGTGTGAGCATGCACACGCTCGCTCATGTACTCATTATTGATCCTGTTAACAATGCAGTCAATAAATGTGGATGAAAAATGGCAAGGAGCTCCATTCGCATCAATGGTTCGAAAGAGCCAGCTACATGATTCTGGCTCAAATGGGAACATCCTTAAAATTGTTTCATCCTATGTTCAACCAATTCTAGTGTTAAACAAGTCAAATACTCCTCCATCATTCTGCAGGTATATACTAAATGGTAATGAGGTATTTTAGGTTTAATTCTCTACATGATATTCCGTTCTTCTGGCCTCAAAGTCATGATTAATTACATGCATTGGTAGAGGCCTAAGCTACAGATTCAGATATGCATTATGGCAAATCATTTTCTATGCACCATCTAAATCATCTCATACCAGCTGCCTAAGACATTGCATTTATTTTACAGCCTATTGATTTGAAAGTTGATGAAGAAACATTGATGAGGCTTGTCCCATTTTGGAGAACCTCTCTCAGTGATTCTAGAACACAGAGCCGGCAATACTACTTTAAACACTTTGAGATCCACCCGATTAAGGTATGCTTAAGCTTACCTTTGATATCGATGCAGTTACCACTGAACATGCTTATGTTCTGCTGGTGGTTAGAATTGGCATCCTGACCCAGAATTCTGTGTCTTTTAAGATCAAAGCAAGCTTTCTTCCAGGGAGTCCATATGCGAGTTATAGCTCAGCTCAAGAGACTTTGAGATCGTTACTGCACAGTGTAATAAAGGTGCTGCAAAAGTTCTTGATGAGATTGTCATCATCATCATTGTTTTTTTTTTTCTTTTTTTGAATAGATCATGCCCTCATATGTGTGTGTATGCTTGCACACATCTATATCTACATGCATGCATATATATGAGGCAAAAGAGTTTTCATAAAAAGAAGGTTGACATTATGGGCAGCATCCCGTGGGTTCCTTGAATGAGTGAAGAGGGAGTATGACAGAAAGCTATGCTACATTATTGTTCTGTTTAAGCTCCCTCTGTACACCTGATAATAAGATTTCCCCTCTTATGAAGGCCCTGCCCTTGTCTCAGCTGTTGAAAGATTTTTCTGTCTCTGGAGTCCTTGCACCTGTGGATCAAACAGGATCACAACTGAAAGACTCCAAGATGACAACTCAGTGTTTTCTTTATGTAGGTGCCTGCAGTTAATAACAGAGTTGTAGAACTAAATGGGGTCCTCCTTACTCATGCTTTAGTTACATTCCGTGAATTGCTTCTAAAATGTGCACAACATTATTCATGGTAAGTTCTTGACGTTTTATCTGCCTTACTTTCATGATCTTTGTTTGGTCATTTGGTCATATTGCCCAGGCAAAATATCTTATAAATATATGACTTTCTAGGTATGTTATAAGGGCTGTCTACATAGCAAAAGGAAGCCCATTGCTTCCACCAGCTTTTGCCTCAATATTTGATGACACTGCTTCATCCTCACTTGATGTTTTCTTTGATCCTTCTGATGGCTCAATCAACCTTCCTGGACTTACTCTAGGTAAGTAGCTCTAACATATTGGTTTTCTCATTGGTCAGTTACTTTCATAGCAAACATGGAGACTGTAACATTCACATCTCAGACTCATAAAATTCATGATTAAAACAAACAATTGGAAGCATTAAAATCCTCAGCATTTGTATATTCAATAACTCAACCTTTAAAAGAGATATAGAACAATCTATTATCACCTTTTTGTATATGTTCTATGATATCTTAACCTGTACAGCAATCTGGATGCCTTTTTTCCCTATAAACAAAGTCCAAATAGCCCCAATTAACTAAAGTAAATCCTTCACAAGTTAGATGACAGAAGTACTTTGGATCCATTACCCAGAATTTAGACAAATTTTTCATGGTCACAGTGAAAGAATAACCAAATATTACTAACATTAAAGTATTTGGATTGGAGTAAGCTTTTGTATAAGTTGTCATCTGTCTAATTTGGATGAGTATATACTGGACTAAGCCCCCAAAAGTGGAAGGCAGTTTTCTCGGTATTCTTTAATGAATTTTAGATTTACACCATCCAAAATCCCCCTACGAGTTCTTCAAAGTAATTTAACTCAATGGTCCACAAAATTGTGGACATAAAATCTTTGCTTAGTTTCAGCACTAATTAAGGAAAATGTGATGGAAGAGAAAAATCCCTTCTCCTTTCATGGACAGATCACACCTCACTTGTTGTAGTCAGGTTGTCTTGGAAGTCCAATAGTTACTAAGAATAGATACTTTAATTTTGCACGGCTTTCCATCTTTTCTGGAAAGCGATTATAGATAATTGAATCATTATAAACCTTACGGAGATATTATAATGATTAATCAAACGATTTTTTCTTTGGCTTAAAAGAAGTTTGAAAGGCTGAGCCTTATTTGTAGCTAGCTGACATGAACAAATATGATTTCGTTGGTCTTGAATATTGAACCTTAAATGCTCCACCTTCTCAATTTGATGTGAAACTGTTCCTTCTTTTCCTTCTTTGGTTGGCATAAAACTAGAAACTTGTACTGAAATGTTTTTAATAAATTCCTGTAGCATGAAAGCTGGGATGTTGAGTTATTCTATGAAATTATCAGGGGACTTAGTTCTTTATTGAAAAGATTAATCTTAGAAAGTGAAATCATACTATATTATTAAATAAATTTTTGTTAACACTGCAATATAATTGTATTATTTGTTTTCCTTCCACAGTACTCAGTAATATATTCTTTCAACTTTTTTATAGGCATGTTCAAATTCATCAGTAAATGTATCGACTCTAAGGGCTTTTCAGGGACAAAACGTTATTTTGGAGATCTGGGAAGAACTGTAAGCTTCATCTGTGGTAATTTATAGAATACTAAGCTGTGATATGCTACTGAATGATAATTGCATTGCATGATGTTCTCTGCAGATCAAGACGGCAGGTTCAAATGTTCTTTTTGCTGCTGTTACTGAAATTTCAGACAGTGTTCTGAGAGGGGCAGAGATAAATGGTTTTAGTGGCATGGTAATGCTCAAGCTATCTTTTGCAGTAAATAGTTCTTGTTGGTATGTGAAAACCACATGAACGGTTATTACTATGGCATTCTCTACCCCTTTCTAATGCTTTGTATGGATGATTTGATTTTGTTAAGGTTAATGGTTTACACCAAGGTATCCTGAGATTGGCCATGGAGCCTTCCTTGTTAGGAGCTGCTGTAATGAAGGGTGGTCCAGACAGAAAATTAAACTTGCTCATAGTCCCGGAGTTGATGAGGTAATCTTTGCTGTTATTTCCTAATCAGATATAAGTGCTCAGAGTTTTCAATATGTGACAAACAATGGAAAGATATTTTACTTAGTTTAGGACTGATGATTTACTGGCATCAAATCTCTTGCAGCTGTATATTGAAGGCTATCTACAGGCTATGTTGGATGTGATGTACAAACAAGAATATCTTCGTGTGAGGGTGATTGATGACCAGGTAATTATTTAACTAGTTACTTTTATCTCATCATATACTTGATGTCTTGTATAGCTAATCAGTTTTATCTCAACATCTATTTAATATCTTGATATTAAACAATACTCCGGTTACCAGTTTTCTGGAACATGGACCAATTGCTTGAATTGCTAGGGCACTTGATTTGCTTGCCATTATTAAAACTAAATGAATGACACTACTTACGTATTCTTTGGATATATGCAAAGTTTATATAATTGGGGTTGTGTCAAATGTTGTTCCACACTTTGAATGGATTACTATATACATATATTGAGATTCTACATTTTATGTTTTAGAAATGTAGTGTTAGTTCAGGTATTTCTAAATCCCAGTGGGTAATTTCATCATTGATCAGCGAAATTGCAACCTCTTCTTTCTTCACTCTCCTGGTTGGTATTTTGGACAGTTCTGGTATGCAAAATTCTGCAATCAACCAAATCTTGGCTCATATCGATCAAAACTCAATACCAAGGAATTATATCTTTTTCTCTCAGCGTAAAGGACTTCACAAGTCATCAAATTATTAAATGGAAAGAAAATAAATGAACACCCAAGAGAAGAATTAATTGAAGAAAGCAAACAGACTAGCTCTCACTAGATTTGAAGTCATATAATTTTAAATAGCAATATAATTATGAAAAGTTGAAAACCAACATAAACTCTAGGGCAAGCAGCTCTGCTTTAGGGAGGACAAGACCCTAAAGTAGGTCATGCTTTCATGCTAGAGGTCAAAAGAAAAGACATAATTACAGTAGGGAGGTTTAGAAGCTGTGTCCATGTCCATGTGTGGGGTGTGTGTTGTTGTAGGATAAGGGAGAGCCCTGCATAAAGCTTTCTCGATCTTTTTATAATAGAGGAGAGTAGTTAGTTCTAGAAATAACTTCCCTTGGATAGTTTTTAACACAAAGTAACCCCTTATAGTGGTTTCTGCTCGTTTTCACTATAAGTAACTCCCTTTAATGATTATTTCCATGAACAACTCCCTGTAAGTCTTATTGCATGACCTATGGCATGAGTGGCAAGTGTTAAACTATGATCATTCCAAGTGTCAAGATACAACTAAATAAATAACTTAACCAAATCATGGTAGATTCATTATTATTGAGTATTTAATATAGTTGTCCGAGGATCAGTTTATTTGGGTATAAATATTGTCATATCTACTTCTTGTTCAGAGGTCTTTTCTTTATAATAATAACCTAAGTTATCCACCATGCATGATGCACCATTAACTTGTCTTTTCATAATGTCTGTTGTCGCTAATTCATGGTTTAAATACTGGCCACATTGTCCCTGGACCAGCTGCGTGCCTGTAAACTGGGGTGTGGCACTTCTTAGTTTTGGCCAGCTGGGCCTGAACAATGCAACTTACAGTGATTTGGGGTGAATTGAGCACAAAGTGTGACAAAAAAATTCTTCTGCTAGTTTCCACATTTCATCTCGGCAATCTTTGGTATTATTCAGTACTCCATGATTTAATGTAAACTCATAATATTCCAATTTTTGATGTGCAAAGACAGTTGTTCAATGTATTCTCCTAATAAGTGATGTGAAAGTATGTATTACAGAAGATATGCTATTCTGCAAGTTGTGTCATGTGTAATGATCTGACCTGAGCATTAAAAAAGAAGCCATCAAACTTGGCAATGGTAGACAATTAGATGAAATAAATGTTCATATGTTTATATGCTGTAGTTTTGTATTTCATTTTGCTAATACTACTTTTCTAAAGTGGACTACTGTGCATGACCTGAGCTGAGCTCAACATTCATCCATATATTGCAAATAAGTATTTCATACATAGATTGCCTGACTAGGATTGTACCCTTCAATGGCACTGTTTTAATTAGGAAGAACATATGTTGCACAAATTCTTCCAATTACTTTGATTGCCAGCAAATTAGGGCTTAGTGGCGTGTTACATGCGTCATATTGATACATAAGCACTCTTGATGTTCCTCCATTCCTATAAATTTCTATTCTAGCATTATGTTGTTTTTGAGATAATGTCAATAAATCTACCTTGCCTAGCAGGTTATCCTCAAAAACCTTCCCCAAACAGTTCTATCATAAATGAAATTGAGGAAAACGTGAAGAGCTTTCTTGTGAGCAAGGCATTGTTGACAGGAGATATTTCAACAGCTTCTCATCCTTTGCGCCATCTACGAAGTGAAAGCGTAAGTTTCTTTACTATTCCTGAGTTGCTTTGTCTTCTCGGGGGCATCTTCCAAGGTCCTTGGTGTGCTACTTGAAATAATTGCTAGAAGTAGGCATCAGATGCAGCTAATACACAAGTATTTTAAATATACTCATTCCTTCAAGTGTCCATATTTTCTGGTCAAGCATGAATATTAGAAAGCCTGACACTTGACAGTTCAAGGCAATGACTATGAGAATTAGGGAGATTAAATTTAACAATGGAAATTAAGCTTCAGTGGCTACTGTGAGATAGCATTGTAGGTCAAGGAGTAATGTTATTGGGTCAGATTTGAATTTTATTATTATTTTTTTCTGAATGAAAAAGATGAAATAGGGAAGGTGAAACCTGGAAACAAGGTCATCTTTTATTCAAATCACTAGAAAACAGCTTGCATTTACTCGAAATTTGGCATGATAAAAGGTTGTTCAGTTAGTATTCACACCTGGATTCAAGACTATGGTATAAGCTTAGAACAATAAATAAGGACGGCAATGTTTGTTTTGGGGGGCGGAGTTGGACTCTGGAATGGGAATGAGTTGACTCCCATTTCAAACCATTTGGTTGGGAGGAGGCATATTCCATTCCGACTCCAAGAGAGAATAGGAATGCTCTAATCCCCTCAAAATCCAATCTTTACTCTCTTCTAGTCAAGGTTTAAATTCATGGGATGGGGTGTTCCGATTTTTTCATGGAATGGGATGCACTGTCATCCCGCCCATTCCAATACTTGGGACAGGATGTCCCAAGACGTCCCAATTGGGACATGAAGATGCTAGCGGGATGGCCTTGTCCTAATACATGAGATGGTACCATATCCCGGTATCCCGCGGGATGTCTCATTGGGACCTGAATGTGCCCTCTTATGAACCAAATCTTGTTGACAAGAGCCTCTCCCCCTCTTCTCTCCCTATTTCTGTACATTCTAGCACGGCACGGTATGGACCTCTACCATACTGGTAGCCAACTGTATGGGTTATGGTACTGGTTCAGTAAACCTTGTTGAAGAGATAATGATAAAATTGTATAGCAGCAATCTAGGTGACATAATATGGAGTAGCATTTTAATGTCTTTATGTTGTCTTAAACAAGTCCTCATTGAGAAATCTAGCTACCATACGAAGAGTTGTTATTCTACCAAAGGTCTTGCAGTTTTCTCCATGGAGTCCAAGGGACCAAGCCTTTTAAGTCATCTTTGAGAGGTCCAGCAGTAGCATTGTTTAGCTTATCTTTGTTCTGTGGTTTGTTTTTCATGTTATCACCAGCATATGCTGCTGTAGAATCTAGCTAAGTGATTGATAACACATAAATATATTGCTATGTGAGTTTTGAGTTCTTTTTTCAAGCCTGAGGCCAGAGAGTGAGCAATTCATACAATCTGGATCATGCCATTGTGGCCATCTGTCCTTTGTTTCTCCCTTCTCTTTCTTCCCTTCCCTCATGACTTTGTAATCCTGTTGATGTCTCGGTTTTTGAATGTATGATTCATTTACTTAACGAATTACTGATACTTCCATGTGGATGGGAGATTCCTGGGCATTTCTTTTCATGTCTTTGGGAAGATAAGCTTCTAGAAGTTGATAGCAATGGGTCTATGCATTGCAACCCCTTCAAAAACTAAAGGTTGCATGTTTTTAGCTATTCGATCAGTTACAACAATTCAACAGTAGTCTTTTTCTAGATCATATGCTACTAGAACCCATCCTTTTTTTTTGATAAAATATGGGTTGAGGGGGGGCGTCTGGCGTAGCTACCCCCTCTGGGCGTTACCATAAGGGCCCCCAACCTGCTGGAGAAATATCCGATGCTGGGCGACAACAAAGATGGCTCAGCCTCTCCCCAACATGTCCAAGTGGATCAGGTGAGTACGTCACCCCAGCACCACCCAAGCACTAGAGGGACCAGATACCACCCCACGGACCTGCATCTAGGCATCGGAATTTAATCCTCATTTAATCGTAAGCCCGTAGACTCGAACCTTGGACATGGGGATGAGGGGTTAACAGCCCGTTCCAATTGGGCTATCACTTCGGTGGTAACCCATCCTTTTAGTATGGGACACCTGAGCACTTGTATGCCCTTTTTGTGACAATTAACTAATGCTTGAGATTTCATCTGTAAGCAATAAGAAGAATTCGGTTTCAAGAATCATTTAATTCACAGTATACTTGGTTGTCTGAACTGATTTCAGTTGAAGCTGTCCAATTTCTATCATGATTCAGAGCAGTCGACAGGCATTATTCATTTGCTAAAATATGCTGCAGGATTGGAAACTTGGGCCAACAGTGTTGACATTGTGCGAACACTTGTTTGTAAGCTTTGCAATTCAGATGTTGCGAAAGCATGTGAACAAGTTTTTGGTGGACATCAGATGGAGTGTACAAGCAGGTGGAGATAAAGGTGAGGCATCTTCTGATGAGAGCCAAGCAAAGCCTAATAGGATGTGGGCAGTCGGTAAGTTCTTTGTCAGGTATGATCGCTTACCTGGATGGGCGGTTGTGCAGACACATACCCAATCCAATTGCAAGACGAATTGTAAGTGGATTCTTGTTGAGTTTCTTGATAAAAAGATGGTGAATAAGCTTTCAAAGTTCCTATCCTCACTTTAGGAAGGTAATATGGTACATATGAATGGAAATCACAAACAATAAAGAGAAAAGGTGAAAGTATTTGGACTTTCGCACTCATGTTGAAAGAGCAGCGTGCCATAAAAATAGAGGTTTTATGCAGGATATATTTTCGAGCATGCATATCTTATATTTTATCTTTGATTCTTCCAAGCTGCAACAAAAGCATCAGAAGCGCTTGCTTGTGAGCCAAACGCTTCTGTTAATAAGTAGGCCCCTTAAGACGGATGACCCGTTCCCAAACTAATTTATTGTGATGTTTTCTCATTCGTTTCCCCATTTGCAAATATCTGCTATTTGAAATCCAATCAATGCCAGTGTGTCCCATTTCCGTTGGTCTCTGGCACGATTGCCAATCACGTTTTTTCTCACTCTGGTAATTGATATTTAACTTTTCGATTTTCAGCTCACAGACCTGTCCTCTTTCTATTTCTAATGTTTATCCAGATTGATTTAATTGAAATGCTGAAACTGCAGACAGTATTTAGAATTCTTCGAGGAGAATAAAGGAAATAGGAGGAACCCCGATTATTGGGTTCCGTTCATAGAATCCTCTTCTGACTGTATCAATCACTAATCAAGAACTTAGTTGGCTCAAGGTATAGGCTGGTTTATGACCAAAAGCAAACGCCTAATGACTACAGGATGAGTTGTGCTGGAGGGTCGCCGTGGTAACATATCACCACCATCATGGTAAAAGAAATATGGGAACACTCCATTTTAGGAGGTCTTCCGACTGCTGCTGATCTCCAATTTTACTGTCAATAGGGGCAGAGTTTGAGGTTTATTACAATATATATACTAGAACTTTCATCATAAGATTGCTCTTTTTTGTAGTATTTGTGTCACTTGTTAGTATGAAGGCCCCAGTGCCATGATGGAACTCTCAATTTTGGCCATCTGATGGACTTGCTATAAAATGAATGGTGTCTAATGAACTATAACAACCTGAAGGTATCCTCTCAAAATACTTTCAGCAATCCAAAGGATATATTTTCAGTATATTGTCAGCATTCTTATCCTATACATGGCACACTGTACATTTGTGGTTTCAATGGATCTGTTGACCGACCACGGTGGACGCTGCCCAAAGGTCAAAATTTAGTGAGATCCGAGCTGGGCCCAGCTTCCCAGCTTCCGGCCCTGCCTTCCACGTTCAACCCTAACCCTACTTTGGCTTTGAGCTTTGGGAGGGGAACTTTATGATCATTTTATTTTTAAAATCATTAAAATAATTGGAGTATTTTAAAAATGTTTAGTTTTTTTGAAAGTGTTATTTTAAAAATGTTAAATATGGATAAGAAGTATCGCCAACAATCTAATGCATTTCTATTATCGCGTAAGTTCCCATTTTGACGATAATTGGCTAGTCTACAAATAAATCAAAGATAATGAAATAACAAAAGAAATGAAAGCAAAAAAGGGCTGTGCCAGGCTTGTGTCGTGTTTCGCCCCAGTATCAAGCTCGACCCGTTTATTAAATGGGTCTATTTATCAAGCCCGATTAGGCCTGCTGGTCCTGAAACCTTGACTCAAGCCTGTTCAAAAGGCTGCAGGACCATGATCCCATGAACAGGTCTGATGTATGTGATTTGTTTTGCAACCTTTTAGTAAAACATAATAAATGAATTTGGAAATGATTCGCAAGGGAAAACAAGTGGTGAGAAAAAGTTGGAAAACCGGGAAGCTATCAACTTTTCCCGAAAGTCTTCTATTTGACTATATCTGCCTCCCCAAGTAATAAAAAAATAAACAAATAATGAACAAAGGGTGAGAAACTTTGTGACGACTCTAGCTTTCAAGCATTAGTTTGGCAAGAGAAAGATTTGCAATTAGGGAAAAAAAAAAACAGATGGACAGACGGACGGAGGGATTGTGGATAAAAAAACATTTAAAAGGAAAAAAATATAAAAGGATGTAAGATTAATGACATATTCCATATTAAAACATGTGAAACAAATGATAAAAGAATCAGTTCCCAAGTAATCAATTAATTCATTTATGTAGAAAATTGAAAAACCACTATAGCATGAACATAAAATCTGGAATCCTTGAATTTTGATTGCTATTTTATATTAGGAAATGATGCAATGTCGCTTCGGTTATAGGTGCGAAGAAATACATGAAAAGGATATGTTGGGAGAGTGAACCATTATCTCATCTAACGAGGAGACGCATGGCTCAGCTCTTAGCCGCCATGGACCCCTCAGCGATCTCTACCTCAAAGGCCTTGAATTCCTCCATGGTGTGAGCCTTGGCCTCTACAACCATGACTGACTTTTCTTGGTAGCCTTGGATGCGATCACCTCGACTCTCTCTTCGACCATCTTGAGCATTGCCTCACTGACCTCAAGTTCTTCTCAAGCTCAATGGCCCTCTCCCGATGGACCCCGGCCACTGCCTTCTTGATCGCAACTTGACTCTCGAGGCCCCGATCTTCTCCCATATAGATTTGAGATCGGGTCTAGCCTGGGTAGACTCCACCTCGGCTGCTTTCGCCTTTTCTACAGTAGCCCTTGAGGCTTCCTAGGCCAACCTCTTCACCTCCTCAGCAGCCTTCATCCAAGTCTCAGCAGCTCGGAGCTTTTCTTCTAATGAGTGATTTACTTGATTGAACCAATGAGTCCATCGCCAAGGATAGTGATGCCGTGGATTAGCTGCAAAAGAGAAAAAAATTAAGTCAAGACATCGATTTAGAAACACAAAAGATATTTAGGGAAGAAAACCTACTTACCCCAAGGAGACCTATGTAGCTAGAGCCCACAACCTCATCTAGGGGATGGGAGGATCATCTTCATTTGGAAGATCGGAGTCAATGCTATAAACCCTCGTAGCTAAAGCAATAACCCATCCTTAGCTCTAAATGAGAAGGGGCCCACCTCGACCATTGCCATTTAGAGCTTCGATGCTATAAGCATCGGTGCAGCCAGAGTAGCTGGAGTAGATGACGGCCTTAGCAGAGTTGAAGTGTGCTGAGGGGGCATTGTCGGACTAGGACCTCAGCTCGACTGTAGTGAGCTGGGAGGGTTGACCTTAGTGGCATGAGGGTGACGACAATCTCAAGTTCATCATTAATCTCGATGTGCTCCATGCTTGAAGCCCCTAATGACAACATTGGAGTTGGGGTGTAGTCGTTGACCTCAATTTCTTCACCTTTTTGAAAGAAGGCTCTCTTCAGGAGGAGCTCGACCTCTTTTTGAAGGCAGATTTGATCGACTCCAATAAGGGCCTCTCATTGCTGCAACACCGAACAAAAGGGTCACAAGGTTAAAGAAGATCAGCTATACCTCGAGGATGCTAAACTTATGTCGATATTATGAAAGCTTGCTTGGTCACCAACTTCTGCAATGATGGCACTTCGACATCGAGTATGGATTAGAGGTCCAACTCATCATCGAGAAGTGAATTTGGATTCTTGTTTGGTGAAAGTCTTGGATTGCCTCAGATCCAATTTAAGCCCTAGGGAAGGTTCAAAGAAACAAAGAGAAAACAGTTTTTTTCTTCATAAACCAAGAAGCGCAGTCTCGTGATAAATTGGCAGCCTCTTGAGGGAGAGAAGTACCACCATCCCTTTTCATGAGATGTCTTTTAAGATGAACAACACCTTGAAGAGTGGGTACCTCAGCACGATCCAAAGAAGATCGCAGAGGATGACGAACATGATAATTTATCCAAACTAAGTTTAGAGTAATATGAGTTGGAAGAACATTATAAAAATCAAGAAGATTGTTGATGAAGGGATGGAGAGGAATAGTGGAAGCCAGCTTGGATAGACTCCTTGTAGATCTCGAGGCATCCATCCAGAGTATTGGTGACTCGATCATACCAACTAGACACCTCTAGATGGAAGATGGAGGGAATGAAGTGCTAAGTTCGAAACCTCCTTATATTGGACTCAGCAATAATGGACTCCTCGTTGGTCAGCTCGTAGAAATTCTCGAACCCATGCATGGGACTATACGAGTGCTAATCAAGGGATTTGGGCTAGGATGAGGAGCCTGGTATGGCAACAGCCCCAGGAATGACCTAGGACCTGATCTGAGGAGGGGAAATCAAGAATTTGACCATCTTGACGAGTTTCACCTTTGGTCTCACTATCATCAGAGGTCATAAAAATTGAAGAAAGGGATAAAAATTGAAAGAAAAGGTCGGAAAAGATTAAGGAGGATTGAAAGAGAAGCCAAAGGGAAAATTGAGAAAATAAGCTAAAAATCAAAGAAATTATTGAAAAAAAGAGGAAAAAGAATCAATTGGACAATAGTTGGACGGAGGTGGTGTCAGAACCAAAGAAGATGGTGGTGTAGGCAATCATGAAGAATTCTTTGATGGAATAGTAATGGGATAGGGATTCAACTGAAACACTAGAAGAAAAAGGAAAAGGCTTATTTATGCTCCCATCGATGGTTGAGATCGGCACAATGATTCAACGCACCATCTTCATGATCTTGACATGTGTCGACCATCAAAACAATTGCAATCATTTGCATTAATTATGAGGGCATGTTGTCCAACAATAGCAGAGAATGAACGATCTAATCTACGCATCGTGATGATTAACTGACTAGATTTTGCCATGTGTCAACCCAAGATAAGCCAAGGTGCTATCCTTAGGATCCTCAGATCAAATCATTTCAATTATTCCAGTGCACCATCTTAGTTCTTGCACCTCATAAGTATGGTATCTCATTCGAAGCACCATAATAATCTCGGATCCAAAGCCTTTTGCACGATCTCTAGGATGCGATATTAAATATAGAGCCACAGAGTTCCACCAAGCAGAATCTTACTCCATAAATTTTCTGATGACTCAAGAATGGCCTCATCAATTGACTACTGCTTTTGTCTGAAGTTGCTAAATCACTTCAGAGGCAACTATCGGATGAATAAATTGTTCTCTCACCTAACTCGGGTCGGCCCTTGGATGAGGAAATGCATGGCTTAGTCCTTGGACGAGAAGGTGTCTTGCTACTTCTACATGCCGAATGACCAAGCATTCAAAGAGCTCAATATTGAGATTACATTGTTAAAAACTTGGAGTTGCCGAAACCGAGGAGGCGACCCTTGGCGAATGAAAACCGACTTAGAGCTCAGTTCCAGACTGACCTACAACTTGGTTATGACCGACCTCAAAATAGATGATCCTGGGCAAATTCAATTGATCTCGGATTTGATTTAAGTCCCACCTCAGTGTCTTATCGACGACCGACCTACTTGACTAACAACTCTTCCCAATAAAATTTCTAAAAATCTTGGGATAGTTCTTTTAGCTACGCACATGTGAGCTAGATTATCGCATATAACACCTGAGATCGTGCACCCTATCTTTAATGCTAGTAACGGATACCCATGTTCTTCAATTAAGTAGGCATAGATTCTCCGATTCTATTATCAGATTTAATGGTAATGGCCAACTACTCTCCCTTTATATCAAGAGGGAGAAAGGGGACCTTCAAATAAGCCTTCTTAAGTTATTCTCCAAAGAAAGAGAGTCCTATTTTCTCCATCTTTCTCATTTTCTACTGTTCTCAAGCTTGGCTAACTTAAGTATTAAAGGGTCTTCTATTGAAAATATGTGATGAGTCTGGATTTTCTTTTAGGTGCTTCTAGATGAAGGTACTTCGGTTAGTCATCAGAATCTAGGTCAGCAGGCGACTGACCTCATCCACATCCGTAGGAGTCCAACATCGGCCACACCAATCTGTAACTTCGCAGCAACATGGTACAATCAAATTGGCGACATTTGTATGGAATATCACCTACAGGATCTTCCTAGTTTAATTCTTGTCCACTCAAGCATTAGCAAGAATTAGAAATGACTCGCGACTTGAAAAAAAGTAGTGCCTACGTTAGAGTTTACAGTAGATATCGCATGCAACAACGTCTAGTTTAATTCCTGTTTTGCCAATGCCTGTCTGCTCGAGCATTAGCGAGAGTTTAGACGCAGAGTTTGCCACTCACCAATCATGTTGCCCAAAAACAACAAGAAACAACTCAGAGATCATTGCCACTTGCCAGTGTTTTTCCCACTTTCACTGTTAGTTTTTTTCTTTATCCTGCTCTAGTATCTGTGCATTTCCCGGCCAGTCACTGTCGGAGATCAGTGGAGAAAAGTTGTACGCTTCTTAATCAGATTCGTTTCATTCATTTGCTGCTGAATAGCGGAATAGTTTGGCTTCACATCAAGGACAGGGAAAGTTGTCTAGTGAAACATGGGAAAGCTGCCAACGGTCAAGAATACCAGCAATTAGCGCCCACCAGAGAGAGGTGGTGGTAATATACTAGTTTGCATCAGCCTCCGGGATGGAGACGATTGCCGGCCTCGCCCACGATAACGCCCTCGGATTTTGGCATTTGCCAAACGGGGTGCCCACTGGTTTTCTAGCGTACGCGTTAGTACTCCTGTGTGCGGACCGGACCCTATTTGGCTAAGAGTAAACCAAAGCACCTGGTTTCTACTTTCTGCCTTTTTGTTTCCTTTCCTGAAGAGGGTAGGTGACAAGTTGAGGTGGTGTGGCCCCTTATCTTAAGAACTACTCGTCACTTTCTTCCCGGATTCATTGAAGGTAAATTGCTAGAAGAATTTTCGTGTAAAGCAATAGTATTTACTAGAATGACGTATAAATCTCTGGACACCAACGGGCTTGGATTGTATCTTTTGTGTGTGTGAAAAAAAATGATTGATATTTTTTTTGCGACATTAACCATTAATTGAATTGTACTCCACACAAATCTCAAAGCATTGCACTATTTCATCCATCCATTTGTATGAGATCTCTCAAAATATTCCACGCTTTCATCCATCTATCTGCATGGATCTCAAAGCAATCATTATACAATCTATCGATAGATTCATGTGAAGGTAAATCCTTGTTTCGTGTGAAAGATTAAACCTCTGCTCCATCATTTGCTTAGATTTTTTTTATTTATCTTTTGACCTTAAAATACTCTTAACCATTGGATCATACTCCATACAAATCTGGAAACATTCTAAACATTTTCATCCATCCACTTGCATGGATCTCAAATCGATCATTGTGCGGTCCAATGATAGATTTATGTGAAGGAAGATAAATCCTTTTTCCATGCAAATGATGCAACCCCTACCTCCACCACTTACTCCTTATGCTTTTTCTTATTTATCTTTTGACCTTAAAAAATATTCTTGCATTTATCCATTGCTCTATGACATCTAGAAGTTCTTTCATCATTCTACTACGATGTCTGTCCGGCACATCTTTCGAAAAGCGAACAATGCCGCAGACATGATTGCATCTTTTGTTGCTAGGTATATCAGAGATTAGACATGGTGTCAAGACGATAATTGCCCATGGATCTTACGAGATATTTGTATTCTGACTTTTTGAACTGTATTCATATTAGAAGAATGTGGTTGTCTACTTATACCCCCCAAAGAAAAACCCTCTTGCATGCCCTTCCTATTTTATCACATAACACCTACCTTCGAAGACCTTTGACTCAGGTCTGAGTGCAAGGTCAACAAAGTTTTTGTAATCATATGAAATCATCTGGGATCAGATCTTGTCAAACCATGCATATGTTGTGGTAACCCTTCAAAACCCTAGAATCAAGAAAAACAAATAACTGGAGATAATTAAAATATAACCTCCAACAAGCTAATAGCATATTAACCAATTGATCCAAAAAAAATGTACATAAGCTGATAAGGGTAACATCAACAATTAACTATATCAAACCTAACATTTTTTGCCAATGCATGTTGTCTGCACCACTAGCTACAATCACGATAGGCTCCTACTGAATTTTCAAAAGAATCTTAGTTAGCACTTACTTTAGCATGCGTTTTTCTTATATTTTTTACGTGATGCTTATAGAACCAAGGCCTAGTAATTTGATCCTAACATAATAGGATGAACCGTGATTGTTTCCACAATTAGGTTGGGTCACGAAGGTAGTACAGATTTCTCGCCAAAGCCAATTTAATCATAACCATGGAATGATAGCATCCAAGGTGCCAATGCATCTAGACCTAGCTAATATTGGTAACGTTTTCTCCAAAGTACGGCAACATATAACTCTCAAATCGTTACTAATGGGTCTCTCTTGGCAAATGATGATGGATATGTTCGGAAACTGTGGATGTTGCCGACTTCTCTGGATCCATCTATACTCAGTAATTTGCGAACATGGGACCTCTGACAGTCACAAGACAGGTGAAACTACAAGATTTTTTCACCAATCCAACTCTTTCATAAAACCTGATCATGATGAAGCAGTGATTTCACTACAGTTCGTAGCAGTGGAATGATAGCTGAAACCGTCCTCCCTTCCGGGGTTCTTCAACCTCTAGTGCTGCATTATTGTTGTACTACATTGCAGTGATGACATCACATATTACCCTGTCAATTATTAGCACAAAGAACTGCAAACACCCGTTAGGAATCCAACACTAACTCTCAAATGATGCAGCATCAAGAAAGCTGGCGTCCAAATCAAGCTCCCTGTCAGTGGTCCAGTGGAAGATACCATGTCGTGCATCTGCATTGGCCCATCAATCTGGACCATCCACTACCAGCCATCTTCTACATGACTGATAGGCTTTCTGATAGAAACAAGGAAATATTCTAAGATAATTGGTACATTTATTGATACTCATATAGTTTTATATGTTTATAAGGTCTTCTCAGCGCCTGAATACTAAACAAAAGAAAAAAAGAAACCACGTGCTAGAGAACCCGGTTTTGGCCCCAAGCTGCTATATAACCCCCCCCCACCGCTCTTCTAACTCTGTTATCACACTCCACTCTCCACCGTTTTAATATTATTCCCATTCTGTCCCTCTAGAGGCCTCTTTCGGAAGAAGAACTATGGCTTTCTAATTCCCAAAAGCCCCTGCATTCGTCCCCCTGCGCTTACGACGACGACGACGAGCGCCCTCGGCCGCAGAGCTCCGTGACGAGCTGCATCTACCTGAAGCCGGACACAGGCGGCTCCGCCGCCGTCCGACGATCGCTGGATAAGGAGGTGGTGCTCCGCCGCATCCGCCAGCGGAAGCGCGTCAACCAGATCCGCACCGCCATCCAGTCACTTCTCGGCGCCTCGCCGGACACCGGCGAGAAGGACAGCGAGCTCCCCTCCAGTTGGTGGCTCGACGATGTCTTCTCCGCCCATGATCGAAGTTCGCCGGCGTAGTTGTACTCCGGCCGGACGCCAGCTGGTCGGAGAGTTATGAGCTCGATCTTGTACAGTTGCATTCTTCTGTGTTTTTTTTTGTTTTTATCAGTGTAGTGGCTTGTAATTGGATTCTGTGATGGATGGAAGAAATTTGTCCTATGGAGTGCGTTGTTTGACAGCTGTCCATATCCAACGGCTCTGATGCAACCACGGGATGGTGGTGCCGTGGGTTTTAGAACTGGTGGCCGGCCTGGTCGGCCGGGTAGGGAGATATCCTGGAATAAATGGCCGTCCATCCTGGGATATCACCATCTTTTCTTAAACTTAAGATAATGTGGGGTCCTTGTACTGGATTGGACTCTTTGCGTGATAAAGAATTTATGCGGATATTGATATGTATGTATTCTAATATTTTCTGGGAACCTTCCTTCTTGCTTTTTGTAATTATTATTCTGGATGTAAAGGATGCACGTTGTAGTTTGTAGAGAGAATGAACAGAAAAAGGTGTCAAATTGCAAAATTTAATGAGGATGATTAAGAAGCGACAACACACAGCGTTTATTTATTCGATGCACAAAAGGACATGCCATGTTGGCCTGTTCGGATAGCAGAACCCTGGAATGTGTTATCTAATGAGATTGGATCGATGATTTATGGAGGCAATTTGCTCTGTTATCGCTAAAAAATAGACATAGAGAGGCTTCCGTCCGTCCGACGTCTCCTCCTAGAAGGAAGAGCAACAAATTACTCAAGTTGGCCGGTAATCCAGAGATGATCACCCCATTCTACCAAAAATAAAAATGATCACCCAGATGTGATGGTTATTATTGTTGCTGACTCTGAAGTTGGACTGAGGTCCATGTGACTACAGCTGCTTGATCGTAGAACCTGAAAAGAAGTATGTTTGCTGGAATTTTTCGAGCAAAAATCCTTCAATTCTCAAGCCAATTAGAACCCAAAAATAATGGGAAGAGAAAGAAAGTGAGAGTGAGAGTGAGAGTAAGTAAGAGCAACAGAAATACTAGTTGAGATACTTTTCTGAAGATCTCCTATCTCCATCTATTTATAGAAGGATGTCAGTAGCCATTTCCACAACAAACAGTGTATGTGTGCGGTAATTATATGTAATAGTTAGATCGTGATTTAAGTGGACCACAACAGCTAGTCTTATCCTTTAGCAGTTGTGAGTATCTGACACATGTAATAATGGCCATGGGTGTAATTGCTACAAACATTCCCAGGCTGTTATGATTATGGCTTCAAATCATCTATGTCCGAGGTATCGAGTTTGATCAGATCAAGCTTGTCCATCTCGGATCATATCAAGATCGGTAGAAATATTTTCTGCATCAGATGTATTGGTCCGATTAGGATGTTACAATAGATAAGTATCACATTCTATTTAACTTAATTGTAGGGATGAGAATCGTTTGCCTGGCTATGTGAATGCACTGAATACATGATGATTTTTTTGGATAATTTGAATTTATTAAATCAATATAGAATAAATACATTTGTTGGTCTTTGAGAATAAAATATCAAACAACCAAGAGAGATATCTATCACAACCAAAACTTGCTATGTCCGTACATATGGATCGCATCATACTATATCGATATCGAACCGATATATCATATGATAGATATATCAACACTCGGTATGCCGAATTTATCTTTAGGCATACAAATACTATGAAAGATGGTAGTAATATGGTTACCGATACCGAGGTGGTATATCTTAGCCATAGTTCTCCACAATGTTGATCCTGTGTGAGTAGTATTATGTGACACTCCAGTCTACAATATTGTTAGCTTCTTTGTAGTTAGCATTAATAGCTTAATGCTTATTTGCTTGCGGATAAGATATCCTGGCATAAGAAGGTGCCCAAGTTATCTACTGGTCTGTCCTGGGATATAAGGCAACTGTGGAAGTACTTTATTCTGGCTTATAGTGAAGGAGAGAATTAGAATCTCGTTAGCTTTGCTAAGTTTGGAATCCACGAATAATAACGGGCATTAGGTAGACTTTGTTGGGCTCTGATTTCTGCATGTAGGGTAGCTACTTTTCTTGTGTCTTGAGATGACAATGTGAGTAGATAGGCCTTGCAACGGTTCAAATTGGAGACTGTTGAGTATATAAAGAAGAGAAGCAAAGCTCCACCTGTCTTCATTAAGCAAATGAAGCAGAGAGCATTACAACCTCTACAAGGAGGCCAGAATAAAATGGAACAAAATACAGAAGTTATTCTCTCGCTGCAATTTGCAGCATTGAGTAACATTTTATACCCATCAGGTTGCGAAGTTGTCCATAGTCTCGAGGAGAGTTTGGTGGGCAGATAGTCTCTTTGTTTAAGAGTATTTTACTATTTCTCTCCAACCAAATAGCCCATTTTAGAGCTTTCAGCAAAGAGCCCCAAGCACAGCTATAGCCCTCCCAGTTTCCTATATCTTTTCTGATTTCCTTCCCAGTGTTTTTAGAGTTGTTCTTGTTGGCCAACTGATTCCCAATGGTGTGCCACTAGCAGCAGCTCACCAAACAGAGCAGTCCAGTAGGATATGATCAACGGTTTCCATGCTTGCTTTAATGGATCCTGAGGAGGCTAAAAAACCTAAAGGACGCATAGATGCAGGTCACAAAATATGGTGCAAGGATAGCATATTAATGCATCAGATTCTTCACACTAAGTTGGCAAGGTGAATTGGATATCTCTATCCCCATCCTGGTATCAAATTATGTCCCCAATTTGGAAGGTGCTATGCAGTGTATTATCTTTGTTCTTCTAAAACCTACGTCTAAAGCATAGAAACTCCGTCCACTCAGATTTGCAATCTAATCAAAGTTGATCAGCAGCTCAGATGAGCTAACTCTCAAGTTAATACAGAATAATAAAATCTAATTTACCAAAAAATAAATATATACATATAAGAAATATGTGGACATATATACATATTTATATATCTTAAACATAATATAAATATATAGATATTATATAATAATTAAAATATAAATACATTATCACATATGATATATATAAATATTAGATATTAATAATTATATAATTTAAATGTATATAGTATAAACAATGATACGTTTTAGAACTGACCACCGTTGATATGCTAGACCAATAAATTAGAGCTCACTGCAAAGCCTCTGACCAACCAATCAAAGCCTGATAACACATTGGCCACAATTGTAGGAGGTTTTCATAACCACAACTGCGAGATGTGTGGGCAGAACACCCATATGAGAACTTTGGATGCTCAATTAGCAACAAAAAATGGCCAATCTGCAAGCTCAAATTCCTTGGCAATAAGTGCTGATCTTCGCTTATATAAACTACATCAGGGGACGCTCCAGGTAAGTGCTTTTGAGTCTTTGTATACTAGTGTTATCACTATACTGTTCTCAAAATATTACCATTATTCTCTAAGAGTCTATTTGACTTAGACATCAGAAGATCTACTGTTGGATACTCTCTCGACAAGAGGACTGCTTGATTTTGTGCTGTTTTAAGTCACATTTGATGTTGGCATGAAAGTCTGAGCATGGTCTTCTCTTCCATATATATATTGCCTTGGGAGTAACCCATGTTGGAGTCATCACTATTTGAGCACAATGACCCACACATTTCGTCCTTGGAGGCATATTGTGATCTCTGGCCGATCCATTCAATATTCTCTATCATTCATCCAAGCTCCGAGCCCCAAGGCACCCCACCCCCCGCACCGGCGGATCAACCCATTTGGTGTTTTGGTTGGACCGATTTCTGGTAGCAACAAATAAAATATATTTTATAAGAATAATTTAAAAATTTGAGTGAGTTGGATCATTGATCCATTGAAAAACTCAGTCAAGTTGTCCAGTTGAGTTGTAGAATTTTTGATTGAATTATTTACATGAGTATAAGCAATTTAATAAGTGAGCCAACGAGAAATCCAACGAATTTCATTCAGATTTTGATGATCTTTAAGTTGGATCGACAAGATTTTAAGCAATATCTAAAACATTAGTTCTTTCACCTTTTTACTCTCCATATTCTTTTTCCTGTCGTCCTCGTCTTTTCAGCCCATTTCACCTTGTCTAATAGAGCATTTGGGTACCATGAGACATTATTGGTGGCTTGTTAGGAAGCACATCAGAACTTACTCAGGCCAATGTAACATTTTGCCTCCTCGAGACTACGAAATGGTATCAGAGTGTCTTCCCACTTGACGAATGGTTATGTTTGCAATTGTGTTTTTTATTTTTATTTTATTTTTCATTTTTTTGTGAAATACTTGAAGAGGAGGTGAGTGACCTCACCTTCACGATATTTATGTATACCACTGTAAGGAGGAAAGGCGAACGTCTACAAGTAGGCCTATTAGTGAGTAGAGCCGGATTACCCGATGTCTACACCATGTCCTAGAGTTCCATGGTAAAACAAAGGGAGGCCAAGCAAAGATTCTTACATTAGGTGGACTACAATGGCATGCGATGCATATCATAACACACCAAAATTATCCCTACTCATTACTATATAAATAGAGTGAGTCGGGATCGTATCTGCAGAGATCTTAGTTGATTATTTCAAAAACATAAAAGAAAAAATAATAAATTGTAAGAAATTAAGAAAGAAACATGAAAATTATAATAAAATTACTTTTCATGAATCAAATAAAGAAGTGTCTATAAAGAAAAGAAATAAAATTACGATATAAGACAACTAAACCAAGTTGATCTTCTTGCTGCATCCGATGGTAGATGTGTCTCCTTGAATCCTTCATCTTCCTCCGTGCAGACAGCGGCAGGATGTCTGAAAGGCTTGTCTAGGAACTCTAAGAAAGAAAGGTTGATGGAAACAGGTATATAGAAGAGAAAGGGTAGCGGCACTAGGATTAGGACCTCCCTTAGATTTGATGGGATGTGAAAAAAATTTATGGAGGAATATGGTGTCGTGCTAGGGTTAGTACCTCCCCTAAATATATGGAGAAGAGGAAGAGGGAGAGAGAAAGAGAGAAGCTTGAAAAGAACTTAGGGTTGGCTTGATTGAAGAAGATGGAGGCCTTGGGGTTCTATTTATAGAGTGGGAAGGCTAGAGTTTCATGAAAAGAGAGGTGGGAGCATGAATAAGGACCCTTGGATCTTCATATTGATTCTCCTCCGTTGATCTTTAAATCGTGTTCACACTGGAATAGAAGCTGGTTGCCTGGTTCACTCAAGTCTGATCCAATTTGAGTCCAATTTGAGTCATATGAATCCAAACTCTTAATTACCTATAAATAGACTAGAGAGTATCAAATTTTAATAAATAACATCAATTATTACAATATTTAATACCTCTAGCGACTTAAATTAAGTATTCATCACACCTCCCAACTTAAACTTTTACTCATCTTTGAGTAAAATAGATACATTAGCATTGTGCATCAAATTATCGTTGAATCGAAAGTTATCCTAGACATTTCTAACTATAGTGGATATCCGGCTAGATCATTAATGAGATACTTCATTGAATTATCAATTTGACCCAATTAATAGTTGAGTATTAGCCATAGAAATTTTTGAAGATCTTCTTTCACCAACTTTCCACTATACTCTTTAAGTTCTCTAACTTGATGTGAGCAGGGTTTATTGTTTTCTTACAATTTAGTCTCCTTATTTTTTTCTTTTTTTTAAAAAATATTTATATGTACAGTCAGTGCAATTCCTAACCCCTTAAGCTTTCTAATTGACTCTTGTAGCGAGCTTTAAGCCAATGATTCTCAAACCAGTTGGCTTTAGGACATTAGGTATAAAATATCCCTCAGGCTTATTGACTCAAGTCAAAAAGACTATAAGTTAAAACTGGTTATATAAGAGATTTCTTTATATTCTCATCTTTTGATGCGAACAATAATGCTTACTTAGGCGAAAGGGCCTGGTTACTTAGTCAGAAATGTTAATTTTTTTTTATTTTATCTCTTTTTTTGGAATAAAATTTTTTTTGCATACCTCGACCTTTCCACCCATACCCCCATAAAGTAGATTCTTCATTGAGATGGCAGGAAGAGGGTTCTAGAATCACTCCAAAATTTAGTCTGGCCCAAATTCTCCCATTAATTGGGTGTCCTTAATAATTTCTTCCTCAATATCTCTAAACTTATTTAAACTGTTAATCACTTATTGATTAAGATGTTTAGTTAACTTCAAATCGAGATAAAATTCAGATACACAAAACTAATTATTCTGATCATACTCGAGGACTTAATTAAATTAGTTATGCTCCCCTAACTTAATTTTCATTGTCCCCAATGGAAGAAGAGAATCATAATAAAGCTAAAATAGAATGTAATAAGGAAGGACACCACCTAAGTTTGATATGTGTAATTTTGATTGAGAGGTCTTTCATTACTGAGCATGATGTGTTCTTGACTCCATTGATCATGGTGCTTCCCCAACTTGGCTAATTCTCTTTCTCAAAAATTCCTACAAAATAAAAAAAATTAGATAATTAAAAATAAAATATTGGATTACCTCTCAATAAGTACTAAGTTTAAGATCTTCAGCCAGACCAAGTCAAAGTTCAATTGTAGACCGGATCCTGAAATTCAATTAAGTCAACTTGCTCGCCATCTCTGATTTCATTCACATAATGTTTCAATCGTTGGCCATTTACTTTAAAGGTGTTTCCCTGTTTAGGATCTTTGATTTCAATTGCTCCATGAGAGAACACCTGAGTTACGATATATGGTCTATTCCAACGTGAATAGAGTTTTTCAGAGAATAGTCATAACCTCGAATTATAAAGCCATACTTTTTGATTAGGTTCGAACATTTTTCGTGAAATATATTTATCATGATAAGTCTTAGTTCGAGCCTTATAAATTTATGAACTCTCGTATGCTTCATTGCGTAGCTCTTCTAATTCGTTCAATTATAGTCTCCTATTACTATTCGCATTTTTCATGTCGAAATTGAATTGCTTTATAGCCCAAAATGTATGGTGTTCTAGCTCTATCAACAGATGGCAAGCTTTTCCAAAAATAAGTCGGTAAGGAGATATTCCTATTGGCGTCCTGTATACAGTACGATAGGCTCATAATGCATCGTCTAATCGTCCAGACTAATCTTTTCGATCAGGCCTAACCGTCTTCTCAAGAATTCATTTGATCTCCCTATTGGAGACTTTCACTTGGCCACTAGTTTGGGGGTGATATGGTGTGACAACTTTGTGAGTAATTCCATATTTCTTTATTAAATTTTAAAGTGCCTATTCATAAAGTGTGCACCTCTGTCACTAATAATGGCCCTTGGGCAACCGAATCGACTTAAGATGTTCTATTGGATGAATTTGATTACCACCTTGTGATCATTTGTCTTGATTGCCATAGCTTCAACCCATTTAGATACGTAATCTACCGCAACCAAAATATATTCGTATCCATAGGATGGAGAAAAGGGGCCCATAAAATCGATTCCCCAAACATCAAAAACTTCCACGACTAAAATGGGAGATAGGGGCATCATGTTTTTCTAGAAATATTTCCTGTTTGCTGTCAGCGCAAGCACTCAAGGTAAAATTTATGTGCATCCTTAAACAATGTCGCCCATTAAAATCCACTTTGCAATACTTTCGCGGCCATTCTCTTCCCACTGAAATGTCTCCCGTATGCATGAGAGTGACAAAAGGTAAGTATACTTTGATACTCACTCTTAAGGACACAGAGTCGAATCACTTGGTCAGGATAATGTTTGAACAATTCGGATTCCTCCCAATAATAATGTTTGACTTGTGAGAAGAATCGATCCTTCTCCTATTTATCCAATGGAGAGGAACTTGTCCTGTTGCCAAATAGTTAACGATGTGGGCAAACCATGAGATTTGGTCAGAGAAAGTTACAAAAAGTTGTTTGTCAGAAAATTTCTCATTAACTTCATCTGTACTCATCGTATGATCAACTAAGATTCTAAAAATGTGATCAACGACCATATTTTCGGAATCCTTCTTGTCTCAAATTTTTAGATCAAATTCTTGAAGTAGAAGGATCCATTTGATCAATCGTGGTTTAGTATCTTTCTTTGAAAGTAGATATTTCAGAGCCGTGTGATCAGAATATACTAGAACCTTAGACCCTAACAGATATGAACGAAATTTATCAAGCGCGAACACCACCTCTAGTAGCTCTTTTTCTGTCATGGTGTAGTTCAATTGGGCATTGGATAGAGTTTTGTTAGTGTAATAGATCACATGTGGCTCCTTATTGATTCTTTGACCTAAGACGGCTCCTATTACGAAATTGGAAGCATCACACATGATTTCAAATAGGAAGGACCAATTAGGGGGTTTTATTATGGGTATTGTTGTCAGGGCTGTTTGTAATGTATGAAAGGCTTGTAGACATTCTTCTTTAAAGACAAATAGTATATCTTTGGCTAGCAGATTGCACAAAGATCTCGATATTTTGCTAAAATCTTTAATAAAGCGTCTGTAAAATCCAGTATGACCTAGGAAGGATCGTATTTGTCGAATCGAAGTGGGGGTGGTAGTTTGAAAATGACCTCAATTTTGGCTTTGTCTACCTCAATCTCCCTTTTAGAAACAATATGTCCCAATACGATTCTTTTTCGAACCATGAAATGGCTCTTTTCTCAACTTAAAATCAGATTTGTTTCCATGCAGCACTTAAAGACTTTGGAGAGGTTATGAAGATAACCCTCAAAGGTGGTTCCAAACATGGAGAAATCATCCATAAAATTTAAGATATTGTCCATCATATCTGAAAAAATGGTCAAAATACACCATTGAAATGTAGCGGGTGCATTGCAGAGCCCGAACGACATACGCCAAAAAGCAAAAGTGCCATAGGGGCAAGTGAAGGTGATTTTCTCTTGGTCATCCGAAAATACAGGTATCTAATTGTATCCTGAATAACCATCTAGAAATAAAAAAATATTGACCAGCTAGCCGTTCTAGGATTTGATCGACGAAGGGTAATGAAAAATGGTCCTTCCTAGTAACAGCGTTAGTTTCTATAGTCAATGCAAACTCGCCAGCTAGATGGTGTGCGAGTGGAGAACAATTCACCTTCTTCATTCTCCACCACAGTAATACCTGATTTTTTAGATACTGCTTAGGTAGGACTGACCCATTTACTATTGGATATGGGGTAGATGATTTCAGCATCTAACCATTTTACCATCTCTTTCTTTACTACTTTCCGCATGTTTGGGTTCAGTCTCTTCTGTATGTCTCGATGGGGTTTGGTATCTGTCTCGCAATGAATATAGTGCATACAGATGGAGGAGTCAATTCCTTTTAGATTGATAATGGACCAGCTGATAGCCTTTTGTTTCCTTTAGAACACCAATCAATTGTGCTTCCTGATCTGGGGTCAAGTCTGATGAAATGATCACTGGGAGGGTGTCATTAGGTCCTAGAAATGCATATTTGAGTGCAGCTAGAAGTGGCTTTAATTCTAGTGCAGGTGGTGATTCTAATGACGGGACTGTGGGTGTATTGGCTAATGCAGGCAATGGCTCATACTTGATTGTCCAAGGGGCAGCAGTTTCAGCATTTGATGTATCAACTAAATATTACTTTTTCGCTATCTCTCTCCATATCACAGTCATCCACTCCAAAGTGCATCAAGTGGGTGTCTCGGGAATCATGTGCAAAAATCGTTGATGTTGCTTTCTCTATGATGTCCTCGAATGTATCTATCTCGAAGCAACTATCAGTTGATGGTCTCTGAGATGCACTGAACACATTCAGTCTCAGTTTCTTATTCCCAAACGATACGTCCATGACTCCTGTCCTACAATTGATGCACACATTTGCCGTAGCTAGGAAGGGTCTGCCTAAGATAATGAGAATTTACCTTGGATTGCCACTCATCTACATTGACCAAAACATCTTCGATCATTCTACGTGATGTTTTAATTGATCTATCAGCTAACTGTAAAGTGACCGACGTGGGTTTCAGTTCTTTAAACCCAAAAAGTTTATAAATCTAGCTAGGTAAAAGATTCACACTGACCCCTAGGTCCAGGAGAGCTTGTTTGATGTGAAAGTCTCCTATAATGCAAGAAATGGTAGGGGTACTTGGATCTTTAAGCTTTGGAGGGATAGCATGATGGAATACAGAGCTAGCTTGTTCGGTGAGGCATACTTTCTTCGAGAGTTGTGATTGAAATTTACGTTTCTGAGTTCATAATTTCTTCAAAATTTTGCGTAAGCTGAGACCTGTTTGATTGCGTCTAAAAGGGGGAGATTAATTTGGACTTGCTTAAATAATTCTAACATCTTGTCGAGTCTTCCTCCCTTCTTATCCGCAGGAGTAGGGGCTTTTAGGACACTCGAAAATGAAGCTTTAGGCAAGTAAGATGATTTTGGTGCAGTTGGTCTATTCCCTACTTTTGGGTCCTCCTTGTTCTTGGATGATTCGGGCTTGGTCAGGGGTCTAGGGTCGGTCTCATTGGTTTTACTCGTGTGTTCAATGACCTTCCCACTTTTAAGAGTCATGATTGATTTGACGTGTTTAGAAAAGGTATTTGGAGTATTGGAGCTCTCAACCATGAATTGCCCTCTCAGATTGCTCTCAAGTTGGCTAGGTAATTTTCTTCCTTCCCTCCTACTGACTGCGGTTGCTAGTTGACCTATTTAGGTCTTTAGCTTAGCAATGAATTGCATGTGGGAGTTAAGAGTTTAGGTGTTAACTTCTAATCGTTCAAGCACTTTTAGAACCTTCTCCTCAAAAGTTGAGCTGTGACCAGTGGTAGACAGTTGAGGAGCATTTTGGAACTGGTGGTATGGTCCATGTCTATATGTTAGATCCTGATAGTTAGGTCTAGGTATAGCAGGGCCAACCACTGGCTATGGTCTCCAAGAAAATTTGGATGTGTTAGGATTTGACATTTCAAGATTCAGCCCACATTGATCCCACAACGAGGTTCGCGGTGAAAACGGAGTCCAACGAGAC
>KE505662.1:216407-233945 GCA_000441515.1 Elaeis oleifera
AAGCTGTAATAAATAAGGTTACTAAACTACATAAAGAAGGTCATCTCATAGTTAAAAAAAAAGGTAACTAAGAATTTAAATAAAAGATAAAAAATCTAATCTACTTAGGAAATAAAAAATCATTAATTATATAAAGCAGTAAATTATTCTAACCTATAGAAAGCAATAAATCACTAGGCTATAGAAAGTAAAATTTTTTTCAATACATGCAAATAAAGAAATCTGGATATAAAA
This sequence comes from Elaeis oleifera, assembly GCA_000441515.1. Classification (NCBI taxonomy): domain Eukaryota; kingdom Viridiplantae; phylum Streptophyta; class Magnoliopsida; order Arecales; family Arecaceae; genus Elaeis; species Elaeis oleifera. Next base: position 216,642 of record KE505662.1, read on the forward strand.
TAGTAAATCTACCATATATGAAATATAATATGAGATAAAAATTTTAAAAATAAATAAAAAATAATTAAGTAATTAAAATAAATTAACTATCAATAAAAAGGTAAATTACTAATCAGCAAAGTAAAATATGGAAAGTAAGAGTACAAGAGAAGAAAATAATCAACTAGAAATATAAAGCAGTAAAGCATATAAGGCAGTTAAGCAATCTACAGTAAGAAATAAAAATCTAGAAAGCAGTAAAATATATTTTTTTAATTTTACAGATTTTTTTGAGTTTTTTTTCAAAATAATTATGCTAAAATCTCTGACAATGGTGCCAAAATTTGATGCATGTCATAGCATACCAAAATTAACCCTACTCACTACTATATAGATAGGGTGAGTCGGGATCGTATCCGCAGAGATTTTAGTTGATTATTTCGAAAATATAAAAGAAAGAATAATAGATTATAAGAAACTAAGAAAGAAGCATGAAAATTATAATAAAATTATTTTCATTAATCAAATAAAGAAGCGTACATAAAAAAAAATAAATTATGATATAAGATAATTAAACCAAGTTGATCTTCTTACTGCGTCTGATGATGGATGTGCCTCCTTGAATCTTTCGTCTTCCTCCGTGCAGACAGTAGCAGGATGGCTGGAAGGTTTGGTTTAGAAACTTCAAGGACGAAATGTTGATGGAAGCGGATATGTAGAAGAGAAATGGTAGCGGCACTAGGATTAGGACCTCTCCTAGATTTGATGGAATGTGGAAAAAAAATCTGTGGGGGAATATGGTATCACGCTAGGGTTAGTACATCCCCTAGACTTATGGAGAAGAGGAAGAGGGAGAGAGAAAGAGAGAAGTTTGAAGAGAACTTAGGGTTGGCTTGATTGAAGAAGATGGAGGCTTTGGGGTTCTATTTATAGAGTGGAGAGGCTAGGGTTTCATGAAAGAGAGGTGGAGCGTGAATAAGGATCTTTGGATCTTCATATTGATTCTTTTCCATTGATCTTTAAGTCGTGTTCACACTGGAATAGGAGCTGGTTGCTTGGTTCACTCAAGTCCGATCCAATTTGAGTCTAATTTGAGTCATATGAATCCAAACTCCCAATTACCTGTAAAATAGACTAGAGAGTATCAAATTTCAATAAATAATATTAATTATTACAATATTTAGTACCTCTAATGACTTAAATTAAGTATTCATTAGCATGCAAGCCATGCAATCAATTTTCAAAGCCAAAGTGTATTAGGCCATTCAAATATACTATACTATATCGATACTGAACCGATATACAGTTTGGTACTATATCGATACTCGATATATCTCTGTCTTATACTATACCATGTATTAATCATGGTATCAATATGGAGTGCAGTATGGAGAGGCTGCGGGGGAGGGGGGGGGAGTCTAAAGGAGATGCTTATCTTAGTTTAAAAATAAAATCTTGAGAGAGTGAGTGAGAAAGTGATAAGGATACCAAATATTGCTGCAAGTCTCCAGGCTGATGTTGGTCGTCTATCGATATGCAGCTTAAATCCAGATGAGGGGTATTTCTACTTTTGTGAACCTGTAACAAAGTTATTTTGTCGGAGGGATCCTCCGATGCTTAAGTTAGCCAGAGTTTGAGAATAGAAAAAAGAGGGAGAGATGAAAGTATAAGAGAATAGGCACTGTTCTTTGTGTTTGCTCATTTACATTAGAATCCTTTCATTACCTCCTTTATATAGAGATGGAATTGTAGGCTATTATATTTAAATCAGGTATGCCATTGGGTCCTAGCTTAGTAAACTATTAGGCTTTAATCTAGTAGACTATTAAAATAAAAAATTATCCATTAAGCTATAAATCGTGATTGTTAATCGTGGACATCAATTGTAGATTTTGTCCGTATTTTAGAAGTTATTGGAAAATTCTGGAAGTCGACCTCACCATTGAGTTAGCTGGTAGCTTGATGTTGGTAAGGCACTTGGACGTTGCTCGATGTGATTTCAAGGATGGTTGAGTAAATAAGAGGTCATGATTTTCAGAATGGCATTATCCAATGTCCGGATTAATTTTCGGTGAGCTAAATTAGCTGTCACTGGATCGGCTTTTGTCCGATAAAAAGCTCAATCGTCACGTAGGATTATAAATTTACTGCTAATTCTCCTTGGATTGGGACTCTAATACGGTTTGCATCATCTCCATCCCTGGTCGAAAAAACCTGTTTGATAGAAATGACTCATTCAAACGACTTACGCTCTAACGCCAAGAAATTTCGACTGTCAAAGTTTTCTTTTTTTTTTTTTCTTCAAATGAAATATGCAACTGGCCCGAAATGAATTACCGGTCTAATAAAAAGAGAAAGGGCTACGTGGACAAAAAACCGACAGAAAGGGGAGAGGGTCCGTACACAGATTTCTATCTCTCCGGTCGCACGAATAGATATTTGTAGAACATTAAAAGTGCACGGCCGGTTAATTATATTAAAAATTTGCATCACGCCACCTTCTACCGAATCCACCTTGAATTTTTGGATAGATATTATATTTTGAGCTGAAAAATTTTACAATCACCTCAACGGTGACGTATTTAGATGATTAAACAACAGTGCATTAATATAATATAGAATTTTTCAGTCAAGTATCGATATGTTATTTTTTTATCGACTTTATGTGTAATATATGAGGTAGACTAATCTGCCAGGGAACTTCTTTGAATCCACCCAGACATAATTTTGCAGAAAAGCCACGTCGCCACTCACGGGACTCACTCCAAGACGGATGTTTTTTCCAAAGACTATGATTTCGGTCACAGACGGCACGTTTGCCGAATTCATCAGGCATGGTTCTTTAATTTTTTTTAAAACAAAGCACCTCCGGGCCCCATCAAATCGGCACTTTATTGGATTTGAGCGCATGTTGCCCGTTCAATGTCGGCATTGTGTCCCAATTTCTGCATGCTTCCATCACGCGCCCTATCAAAGCGGCTAGATTGCTCTTTCACGCGTCTCACTCCGAACCATTCCAACATACGTATTTTAAGCCGTCCAATAAAAATCATTACAATTCTATTTTATCCACAATTTTCAATGAAATAGGATAATAATAAACCTTCTATAACTACTAATGCGGTTAAAAACTCATGACTCGATACATAAATATTATTCACTTTGATCCATGGATCTCATAATTTTGCTTTTAAAAAGGCACCTCACATAAGATGGACGGTCCTTCCTATATAAATCAGAGTTTTCTTGACTCATAACCAATATGAAACTAATGTTGTCCTTCTTTCTATATCAAAATATAGCCCCCTACTCAAGAAAAAGTATGTGTACAGATGGAAGATACTTTTCTTATTTTACTACTGACCGGTGTACAGATGGAAGGAGCTCATTAGCCATAATAGTGATGCATTAGGGAGGAGATTACTCTTACAACTATGGGGCTCCTTCCATTTGTATACCAGTTAAGGTTGCAAATGGATCGGATTGATCTGTGATCCGACCCGACCCGACCAGGTTAGACCCGATTCGGATCTATTTAAAAGGCCCATGGAGCCGGATCGGATTCAAAAATTAGACCCATTTCCTTTTTTGAGTCGGATCTGGATTTTTTGAATTTGGATCCGGCTCGACCTGATCTGATCCGTAGAGACTTTTGGATTAATTTGGATCTTAAGATACATAACCCGACCCGACCCGATCCGATCCAGACCCAAACATAGGATCCGAACCCAGTTAGAGTGACTCACTCAAATAGGGGTTTGGCTTGGGCCAAAATTTTCTAACCCTTTGGTCTTCTCTATCCGATTTCCAAACTAAAAACTCCAAAACTAAAATTTTCAAACCCTTCAATTTTTTATTCTAATTATTGTAATATCTATAACAATCCGAGGAGGAAAGATTGGATGGATTCTTTATAATTTAATAAAGGTATCTCGATTACTTCTTCTGGCTTCTTGTTGGGCTCAGTTTTATAAACTTTCTGATTTATATTTACTGTACCATGAGGTATAAAAGCAAGAGGACTTCTTGAATTTCAATTAGTTTTGTTGACTTTAAGAAATTTCAGAGCATGCTCTAATATGCACAGATATTGTGTCATCCACAGTATATGCAGTCTTATTTTAATCATATATAAGTATTCCTCTTGTATAATATTTTAGATTGAGATAATTATATCACTATATAAATTTATGATTTTTTTTTATTTTTTTCTTTTGTGTAGACTTTTGAAATCTTGACTCTTCTCAAAAACTGCTTATTTTCCTCTGCTATCCAATATAATTAATTATTAAAAGTTACAATTGGAGAATTAGTGGAAAACAAAAAAGAGACTTTTCTTAGTTGTCATCCAGCATTAGTACTCACTGATGGTAGGTTTCAAATAAATTAAATCTGTGACTTGATTCGATTCGAACTGGATCCGAATCAGATCCGCATTTCATGGATTGGGTCGAGTTATATATGGACCCGATCCAACCCGAATGATCCAATGGGTCAATAAATTCGGCCATGGATCCGATCCGATTTTTATCGGGATGGGTATGGGTCCAATATCAAGACCTGATTAAGAAATCGAGTCAGGTCAGGATCACTCAGGATCTGGTCCGACCTGACCCATTTGCAGGCCTAATACCAGTCTATAGTAAAAATAAGGAAGGCACCTTTCATCCGTACACACTCCTCCTTAAGTGGAGAGCGTGTTATGGTGTAGAAGGGAAGACATTATTAGTTTCACATTAATTGAGTCAAGAGGGACTTTGGCTTATATAGAGACACACTACTACAAAATATGGCTAGGACAATGGTTGCATATCAATTGTGAGTCAAGAGAAACTTTGGCTTATATAGAGACACACTACTACAAAATGTGGCTATAGCAGTGATTCGCAACCACTGTCGTAGCCCAAAAAATAATCTATGGCAGCGGTTATTGCAGCGGTTGGATCAACCACTGTGATAGATAAGATATGGCAGCAGTTCTGCAACCGTACTGCTATAGAAAAGTTAGGCAGTGGTTCTGCAACCGCTGCTGTAAAAAAATTATTGCAGCGGTTGTCCAACCGCTATCATAGCTTTTATAGCAGTGGTTGTCCAACCGCTGTCGTATTGACTATAGCAGCGATTATCCAACTACGGCCACATGGCAGGAAGAGAGAGAGAGATCGATCGACGGGCCTACTGCCAGTGGGAGCTAGCAACGGCGGAGGGCCTACCGACGCGACGTAGTGGCCGCGACAGAGGTGGCACAGCGGCGTCGGTGGACGATGGTGAACAGCAAGGCAGGGGCAGCGGCAAGCCACAGCCAGCATCGACGGGGCCCCCGATAGGTGGCAGGGGGCCACGGTCAGTAGCAGACACAGCGATGGCGAATAGCGGTGCAGTCATGAGGTTCGGATGGAAAGAGAGACTGTGAAATACTTAAGCCCAAGCTGTTGCTGGTTGACTACTTAAGTCATTATATACATATCATTCATTTCTTTCACAATCGATGTAAGATTATCATAATCAACCATAGATTGAATTTATCACAGCAGTTATAGATAATTGCTGCTATATGTCATCTATGGCAGTGGTTATCAATAATCGCTGCCATAGATTGATCACTGCCGTAGGTCAATCTATGACAGTGATTGGTGATAATCGCTGCCATAGGTAGAGATATAGTAGCAGTTATACCTAACCGCTGTCATAAGTTCGAGATATAGCAGCGGTTAATAACCGCTGCTATAGATCTATAGCAGCGGTTATTATGCAACCATTGCTATAGAGGCAGAATATTAATTTTTTTTATTTTCTCTGAATATGATATAATTTAAATTAAATCTATCTTCACTGTTCATTACTTAAATAATCATCATTAGAGTATTGTTACAAAAGACAGCCTCGATCTAATAGCCCTAAGTATGTCGATCGTTAAAATTTAATTTCGACGGCCACGAATGGCTGCATGATGATATGATAGATAGAGATCATCGATGGATTCGAAAATTTTTAATGATGATCTCGATGATATTTATATTATACTATCAAAATTTTATTTCAATCGGACATCATCATCATGGTCAATTTGTATGGGATGATTTGGACCGTTAAATAAAAATGAGTGATCAAAAGTTCAAACGGTGTTCGATTATAAAGTAATTTTTTAGATAAATAATTTTCTCTACTACTTTGATCACTTGTACGGTGGTGATCGTAAAATTCAAACCGTGCGTATGTAAATGATCCAAATCATATGTCTCTTGATTCTCATTCTTAAAGTCCTTAATTAATTATACTTGTGCTTTTGTAAGATTTACTTAACGTGAATGGTTCGTATATATACGGTTTGAATTTTACGATCACTACCATATAAATAATTAAAATAAGAGCAAGGATCATTTGTCTAAAAAGTCATCTTAATCAGATACAGTTTGACTTTTTAATTACTCATTTTTATTTAACGATCGAAATCATCCCGTGCTAAATTAACCATAATAATAATGTCCGTTGAAGTGAAATTTTGATAGTGTAATATAAATATCATCAAAAATATCATTACAAATTTTTGAACCTATCGATGGTCTCTATCTATCAGATCATCATGCGGCCATTCGTAGCCGTCGAAATCAAATTTTGATGATCGACAAATCTAGGGCTGTCGAATTGAGGTGGTCTTTTATAATGATACTCTAACGATAATTATTTAGACAATAAATGGTGAAGATGAGTTTAATTTAAAATTATATAATATTTAAAAAATTAAAAAATTATATTCTGACTCTATAGTAGCTGTTGAAGAGTAACCACTGCTATAGGATCTATAGCAGCGGTTGCGCAACCACTACCATATATTGTATAGCAGCGGTTGCAACCACTGCCATATATTATATAGTAACAGTTTATCAATCGCTGTCATATCTTAAACTTATAGCAGCAGTTAAGTAGAACCACTGCCATAGCTCGAACCTATGGCAGTGGTTATCGCCAACCGCTGTCATAGATTAGATCTATGGTAGCGATCACCTATAACCGCTGCCATAGGCTGCCTATGGCAGTAGTTATCTATAACCGCTACCATAGGTCCAACATATGACAGTGGTTAGTGATAACCACTGCAATACATTCTATGACAGCGGTTTTGGAACCGCTGTCGTAGTAAGAGCTGCCATAGCCCCTTATTATAGTAGTGACGGACCACCCATTTCATGTGGAGCATCTTTTGAAGGGCAAAACTATGAGGTCCCATGGACTAAAGCAGATAATACTTCACATGCTGAACCATGAGCCTATGACCACAATAGATGATATAATAATTTTTATTAAATGATCCAAGATATACATGCTAGAATTATTCTAATCAATATTTCTCCTCATGCTATAAAGATTGCTGATTTCTGCATGCTTGACCAAAGGAAAATTCTTTATGCACCATGGGTGGTGTAGAAAATCTGACGTGGAGTGCACCATCTTATTTGATTGGTCCACGTAACCATCACTTTTCAATGCGTATTTAATACTTGCAGTTTTACTTTTCGTTTGAAATTTTGAATGACGAGAATATCTCTATTTTTTGAAAAAAATTATGGCATCCTGTGGCATATTATAATATTTTACATTAAATTATGACTTTCTGTATACAGAATATCATAATATAGCTCAAAAAATTATGACATCCTATGGTATATTATGACATCCTACGTCCAATTATGACTTCCTATACGCAGAATACCATAATGTGGCCCAAGATGTCATAATATGGAAAATATTTTTGTCCAACTATTTTCTATTGTATATTTAATGCCTGTAGTTTCGCTTTTTGGTTTGAAAATTTTGAATGACGAAAATATCTCTGCTCTTTGAAAAAAATTATGATATATTGTGGCATATTATGACATCCTGCGTCAAATTTGACTTTCTACATACAGGATGTCATAATATGGACATAAGATGTTATAATTTTTTTTCAAAAAGAAGAAGCATTTTTGTTATTTAATATTTTAAATAAAAAATAAAACTGTAGGCATTAAATATTCATTAGAAAGTGGTGGCTACGTAGACCAATTAGATAAGACGGTGCGCTCCACGTCGGATTTTCTACATCGCCTACAGTGCATAAAGAATTTCTCTGACCATCCCTGCTGTCATTTAGAAGGCCTGCACATTCCATTTGGGCTGTATGGGTTGGCCCATTATACTAGGTAAATAGTGAAATTCTTTGTGTACCACGGGCAGTGCAGAATCGTGCGCACCATCTGTGGTGATTGGCTCACGTATGAGGCTGGAAGAAAAAAAATATTTTTGCACGTTGCGCCCCGACCTCGTGTGTGCGCTAATCACCACAGACGGTGTGTGCATTCTGCACCGTCCATAGTGCACAAAAATTTTTTCCAAATGAATAAAGTGTGTACAAAGAACTAATGGACAAGAAATTAATTATTTAATTTAGAAAATATAACAATCATATCTAATTAATTGATTATTAAAAATTAATAAAGTGTCTATTTTATAGGAGCGGATCAGACTAGGTCGGCGCAGGGATGAGTGAAGGAAAGAGAGCGGGTGAGGGAGGAGAGGAGAAAAGATGGAGAAGAGGGTGTCATAGACAGACATTCCGATGGAAGGAAGAAGATGGACTTAAAAAATGTAATCGATGATTAGCATTGATCTTCATTTGGTCAATTATAATATTTTTTTATATTTATTATTCCACACAATGTTGGATTGCTTTAGGATCATTTCGGTACTTTTTATGGGAAATGAAGAAATTAAATATTTTAGGATCCACTGCATTACCAAACACAAAGAACTTGCTTTAGTGAACTTTCTCTTTCAGTCACAGCAAACCAAGCAAGAATAAGAGACCTTGGCGAGCCTCTACAATCGTAGGCGTCTGGTAGTAGCTTGCTTCTACTTTGTTAGTGACAAGTTACTTCGAGATGTAGATCCGCATCTTGGGCTGCACGAAAGGTGATACCCAGCTAAGACCACTGATTAAATATGTCCATCGACCACCTTAACCAACATGTACCCCAAGTTTGAACCTAGTTTGCAGTAACATTCGCGATGGTTGGGTTATAGCCGAATTTTTAGGCTTGATGGTAGGTTTCGGCTTCAACTCAGCCAACTTAGTTAATTAAATGATTTTCCCATGCATGTATTCTCTTTTTCTATTTGTGATGAAAGGATAAGCAAAGTTCTCTTCCAAACTCATTACCTTCTATTTGTTAGAAAGGTTGGATTGAAGGAATGATGAATAGGACAAGAATGATGGATGAGAAAGATTTTTTTTTACATGTTATTATTTTAATAAATAATTTTAAAAATATGGTCGTTTCTAAATTATTTTCGAATTTATGGTTGCAGATGCCACCTGATTCAAATCATTGACTCAACCCACGATTTTATTGCCACCTCATTTGAAATCGAGGACGATCCCATGATTTCAAGGTAGGGTGATCACTAAACGGGAGCTAGGCTGGCACGTGGAGTGGGGTTGCGATTTCTTTTTAGAAATTGTAGCTTGGAGCCATGATTTCTTTTTGAAATCGTGGCTTAGAACCGTAGTTTCTATTGAAATCGTCCTCCTAAACCGTGATTTCAGTTTGAAATTGGTGCACCCATCTGCACCCTAAAATCATGGGATAGGCCCATGATTTCAAAATGAAATCATAGGTCAGACCCATGATTTTCAAATCATGGGTCTATCTCATGATTTCACTTTTAGAATGCCATGGTTCATGAAATCGTTGGTCTATCCCACGATTTCACTACTGAAAATGCATGATGAACCCACGATTTCAAAAAATCATAGCACCAACCCATGATTTCATTGCCTTTAAATACCACCCCAACCACACCCCATCCATCCAATAAAATATATCTTTAAATTCTCATCCAACCAAGTCCTTCCAGCCAAGCCCATTCCACCCAATCAAGCCCTCCTAGGCAAACGTGTCTCCCTTCTAGCAAGTATTCTAACCCTAAATCTTGCTCTAAAATCACCCTAATGACTTCTAGAAAATGTGGAGCTATTTCAAAAGGAAAAGAGCTCGGATAGAAAAAAATAACCTTCATCTAGGTATGAGGAGCATCAATTTTTAAATAGTGGGTGTAGCAAAAATTTTCTATCAAATTTTTCTAGAAGAAAGGTTGTAGATGGAAGAATTATTGATTTAAATTATTTTAATAATTTTTGAATTGGTCTTTTATTTGAAAGCATGGGTTGGCTTCTTATGATTATGCTCAACAAGCCAATATATTCTACTCTAATTAAATATTTTTATAGTAATTTAATTTTAATAGTTCTGCTTGTTCTATTTCATCTTATGTGAAAAAAATTATCGAGTTAGATTGTAATATTCTCGATCAAATTTTAGGTATTTCGTCAGATGGTGATGGATATTTCAAAACTACTTATTGGAATCGTAGAGGTTTAGATTATCAAAGCTATATTAGAACTGTTTATGAGAATGATAGTTTAGCTAAAACTTGTAAACCTAGTGAACATCAGTTACCACTTGAAAATAGGTTAATTCATCATATTTTTATGTTTAATTTCTACCAAGAGGAGGCCACAGGGATAATGTATCATATATGGATATCTATTACCTCAGAATGATTCTCTCAGGTGATAGTGTTAATTTATCATATTTAATGATGAATTATATGAATGAATGCTTTCAAAGTTCCAAAACCTATTTGCCTTATGGAGCTGTTATAACTGCTATTTTCGAGGCTTTTGATATCCCTATTGCTGATGACAATGAAGTTATTAAGCTCAAACCCACTGACACCTACAATTAGTCATCTCTAAAGTGAATGGGGTTTGTATCTACTGATGGGGTATAGAGGCATATGTCTAACATAGATGAAGAAAAAAATGCTAGTGAAGGAGAAAGTCAACATACCGATAGAGACCAACCTAGTCATTCTATACAATTCAATCAGCAGTCTTCTGATCTGCATGCATTGTCTGCTCGGATCGATGTACTGGAGATATCTATTAGGGAGGGATTTGCATGTATGGACCAGAATTTTGCACAATTTGATCACTTGGTACCGCATTTTATCATCAGTTCCCTCCACCTACACAGGACCCTATAGTGAATGATTAGGTCTAGCTTTTGGTTGCAGTATCTTTTGTATTAATTCCCTCCACCTCCACATGTGCATATTTCCTTCTTTGGTGGTGACTTAATTGTAAATAAATTATGAAAATGAAAGTCTATTTCCTTCAATATAAGTACTGTTTCCTTCCTAGATGCTTGGTGGTTTGTCATAATTAACTCTATTTTCATCTCGAGTATTAGTTTTGGAAACATTAAAATAATCATTATGGCTGGCATCGAAAGTCATGTAATCCAAAAAAATAGAAAAAAAATTTATGGAAAAAATAGTAAGGGGAACAAAACAAAAATCTTAGTCGATCGGGACAGTGGAAAGGTTGACCGCATCAGACAAGGTCGATCGCTCCATTCGACTGTTTTTCTTGATCTGTTCTGTCGATCGTAAGTTGTCTAGTCAACCGCAAGATTGAACAAGGTGGTCGACCACCCTGATCGACCACACATGATCGATTGGCTCGGCCTGAAGCGATCGGCCACTTCAGTGGCTCGGTCGACTGCTTCAATGGCCTGATGCATATCGTACCAAAGCGTCGATCAAGCCACTGAAGCGATTGACCACTTTAGGCTGAAACCTTATCAGGGTGGTTGACCTCCTTGTTCTTTCTTCGATTGCAAGGGTTGCTGAGCTGATCGACCTAACATGAACTCTCAATTCCTCGACTAGCCAAAAATCCAAACTGAATGATCTAAATCATAATTTGCCCGAAACTGCACCCAAAATCCCGATATGAATTCAAAATCCCAAATCCGAAAATTCGAAGTGTAAAATGCAAACCTAAAATCCCAAATAGGATAAATAATACCTGGACAATAAATAATGCCCAAACGATAAATAAGTCCTGAATATTGCAATCACAAATAATATGTAATACCTAAACATTGCGTGACAAGTGACAAATAAAACCCGAGCATGACATGAGAAGTAATAAAATTTACAACTTTATGTATTGAAAAAAAATCATATCCATGTACTGCATATGTATAATAAAAAAATGGATCATGTTCCACATGGCCGCCGTCGTTTCTTCCTTGAAGGTTGCTTTCGACGACCCACAGGTGGAGCCTCACTAGGGCCCTTAGGCTTGATCTGTGTGATAGTCTCCTGTGTAGCTCCTTCACCTATCTGGACCCCTATATGGTACGAGACTCCTTGATGGCTAATCTCGTCCACCGCATACTCAAAATGTACCGTAGTCTCCTCGACCGACTGAAACTAGATGATATCTTGCTGCATGTATGTGCGCAATGACATATATGAACTTAATCTTAGAAAGTACAGAATCAAAGTTTGAGTCAGTATGTCATTGGCTATCTTATCTTTGCAAGCTGCAGGTGCTTCCGATGATGATGGATGCAGATAAGGTGAAGGAGTGCACTCATGGGTGTCGCAGCCCTAATCATACATATCCATGGAGATACGACCATGCTCATCGATGGCATGGAGCACTGAAGTGCATATCTCCTGGATCTGGTGTCTGGATGTAGATACGGAGTCTAGCTGAGCAAGATGATGAATCTGTGCAAGATTGTTGCTCTGATATAGATAAGTAATATCCATTACAAACAATAATAATAAAGGTATGAAGAAAATAAAAAATAAATTTTAACACTTACTAGATAGTCGAATATCACATCACCATGACAAATAAATCGACAAGTGATCTGACGGTACTAGTCCATATGGGGGCCATAATAGCCTATGGTGCCCTCAATCACTGGACCGTCCACTACATGATCTCATCGACTCTCCTAGAGCTCAACAAACTGATGATGAGTGAAGTTAATCATGATTGACCCATCCCCTAAGGTTGATATGATGTAGTCTAAAATCTATATCGCAATAGAACGGAACAGCCTGTCGGATCCCAAACTGATGCATCACTCTATTCAGAAAATATTATTCTATAATATGAAAGTGAAGAAGTGGCACTCGAGATCACCATATATCTTGACCATTGAAGCAATAATCTGGTAGAGGTGCAAGGACCTCAGGAGTATATGACTGCCATACAACCTTTTTATGAACATGATTAAATGTTAGTACTCTGCAAGTTCTTTGAAATATAATTATAATATTTATAAGGAATGGGCTAAATTATACTTACTCAGCTTTGAGACGCTCGAGTTGATAGCGATATGTCATCAATACAAGGATGGAAACCTGAGTCATTGAGAAAGCATCTCTCCACCTACAAATTAAATTAGATAAATCAGTTATATATGATTCAAAGTAGTTTGGATATGAAAAATACAACAATAATATTCAATACATACCTCATGGCTAGCAGATTATGTGGTAATGTACCGTCATTATGCAAATTCATAATAGGATCTAATCTATAGGGCCAATCTAATCTATGAGGAGAAATAAAGGAAACCTATCCCATGCCCAGATCTGAAGTAAAATCAAAGGTCCGACGATGCCATGTGCATCTATTCTACTTGCCCTATAAAGCTCTCTATACAACCAAGCTAGGCCGACACTACCCCAACTGTAGTGTCCCACAGCCTCAAAATCAGTAAGTAGTGGTAAAACATGATATGCATCAGGTTGTTTGACTTGTCCATGAATAGACAACCTCCCATCAACTACAGAATATATGTCTTAGCATACTGCTATACGATGAGAACATCTACATCAAGGGCCAATCTATCGAAGTGTTCTTCTAACCATACCATACTCAATTGAAAATCCTTGAGTTTATTGTGGATGAGACAACACCTAATAAATCAAAACATACATGCCGCCAATCCTGGTGTGTACTACCTATAATTGGTAGACTGTTAATGAGTAAACCTAGTTGGATGCTGACATCTTCAAGTGTGATAATGCAATCCCCCTACAGTAGGTAAAACATGTGGGTCTTCGAATGCCATCGCTTTACAAAGGTAGTAATCAAATGCCAATCTAGTGAAATAAAACCAACACGACAAAGATTGTAAAATCTGACCTACTACAAATATGGCACTGTACGAGCATCCAGTCATGTCGTCCAAGTCTTAGCAAGCTCCCTCCATCGACATGTAAGGAAGCCGGACTCCTATCAAGATAAAAAAAAATCAACACACAATATTAAGTCAATGCAAATAAAGTACATCGACGATATATGTAAATACATACCTGACCATCCTAGATGGCCGATGATTGATGAGTAGCCTATGCGTATAACACCATGGGATCTGCTGGATCTGGCTCCATGAGATACAATACACTGCCGATATTAACAAAAAAAAGTGAAACAAAGTCTCATTACATTTCAAGAAGATACAACATTAAATATAAATTTCAATTGCTTTCATCTACAATCCATTAACAAAATGGCACTGAAGTTTGATTACAATCCAACAAGATAAACCATTAATCACAAAGTTCTACTATTTTTCAACCAAATTCATTCTCAATTTCATGGCATGTCCGTCTACTATGTCCTTCTTCACCACAAAGTTGACATCTAGTTCTATTACCGATTTCTATCTGATCCATTTCATTCCTAAGTCTAGAGGATCATGGCCTTCCCTTCTATCACAACCATTCTTTCTGTGGTACTATCAAAACTTCATTTGTTGGTTACGATCAATACTCTATATGAGGGATCGATTAAAATTTATAACTATAACTGTGATGATACTCATCCAGAGTATTGAATCGATCTACATATCATCAGAAATCAATTGAATATGAGCACAAGCAGCCATAACATGTGAACATGGAAAATGATAGCATTGCCATTTCTGGCACATACACGAACGCTCAGATAACTGTACTATCTACACACAAATTTGATTGTTAAAAATAATTTATTCATTTATTATAATTGACAACATGAATGTATAAGAAAAGTTTTGCATTGCTATTCATCTGAGTGTTATTGCCTTTATTCATATAATGCCCACAAGAAGCTATTTGCACTTGAAACACCCCAGTTGCCCTATCGAATCTTGTAACATTATGAGATGTGGCTTTGAATTGATTAGTGATCACATGAGTTATAGCAAAAGGAGTAAATCTTTCACCTCTACTTAATGCATCCTTTACCTGACCACATCGACCATCAAAATAAGATACAAGCCTAAAGAATGTCAGTTGTACTAATGAAGTTATCGACAGGAAGCGAGTATTTTTTAGTACTCTATTGAAATATTCTGATAAGTTAGTGGTCATCATTCCAAATCTTCAACCACCATCATGTGCAAGAGCCTTTTCTAATAAAATTTTATTCAACCACTGAATGACTTTCGAGTTCAACCATTCTAGCTTCACCATGTACTTATTGAACTTTCTGATTTATGTTTGTATACTGATTCTTTTATCAAATCTCTTAATCTTGAATCACAAAACCTTGAATTAAAGTTGCTCGCTACATGGCTCAGGTAATATACATGATATGCATAGGTTGGTTGCCAACCAAAATATTCATTTTGTATAGCTGATGATATACTTGCATGCCGATTTGAAATCAGACAGATGTCTCGATATGATGTAACAAAAGTTCTAAGACAAGCGAGGAACCAACCTCATGTATCAGTAGACTCTTCATCTACTATTGCAAATGCAAGAGAAAAAAATTGATTATTTCTATCAATAGCAGTTGCAATCATCAACTTCTCTTGATACTTTTCATATAAAATATAGCATCAATACTAATTACTGGTCTACAGTGCTTGAAACCTTCAATCAATTGCACGAAGGCTCAAAACACATGATCGAAAGCAGTAAATACTGGATGACCGATAGAAGTGTTAATAAATTTTATCCAAGAGTTAGGGTTAAATTCCTCTATAGCATGCAACCACTTTGGCAACAAGTCATATGACTTATCCCAATCTCCATATATTAAGGCCATTATTTTTGCTTTGCCTTCCACAACTTTCTATAACTAGGCATGTAGTTGAATCTATTCTTTATGATTGCACTAATACCGATGATGAAAATTATGGATACTTCTTTTACAACATCCCATATTTTATTGACGATGAAGTTCGAATCAAGTCCAGAATGATCCTGAGAAAGCATGGCCGAAACACAAGTATGTGAATCAACATACCCTGTGATTTCAAAATAATCATATCTCTTAATCGCTCGAAGCATCCAATTGCATCCAAACTTTCTATTTTTACATTTAAGCATCCAAACCTTTGGCTGTGACTCAACAACCTTAAATTCATGATACTGATCAATAGAATATTATTTATTACAATTTGCAGTTCAGCCTTGTCCATAAAATGAAGTCCTTTACATAACTCGGCACCTCTTTTCCAATTGATGCATGCTTTGTGCATTGTAGAAGATATTGATATATCACCAGCTGACCAATCAATCCTCCCGAATGTCATAGAAAGAGCTTCAAACCCTAGCAAATTTGGGCACTTGACAGCAAGAGGGCACCCTCCATCATTCGATGTACCAACTTGCTGGGAGTCATCGTTTATGTCATCTTCACTTAGTATATCTTCTTCCTCAAATAGTCGATTGTCTATATGAACCGTAATGTTGACAACTATGTAAACTGAAGATTGTCTGATTATAGTACATGGCACATCAATGTTCACTATAGGGAGCCGATCCTCTGTCGATCTCGAACTCTGAGTCATTGGGACATTATCAATCACATATGGACTAGAGGGCTCAAGATGTTCATTGACCTAAGTCGTTCCTATGTCTTTGTCAACTACTTGATCATAGTCCCTATCAGGGACAAGTCTACTGTCTTCAATGGGTTGCCATTTAGATACAACTCTGCACTGGATAAACATTGATGCGAACTAATAGTTGAAAATATTTTCTTAATATCTTCATCATCAGTAATTAGAATAGGCTTATACTTTAATATTGTCGGCTGCACAATTTATGGATATCTATATATTATCATTAGTTTGTTTTTATTTTGTCTATAT
Source organism: Elaeis oleifera (assembly GCA_000441515.1). NCBI lineage: Eukaryota > Viridiplantae > Streptophyta > Magnoliopsida > Arecales > Arecaceae > Elaeis > Elaeis oleifera. The sequence goes on from KE505662.1 coordinate 233,624, forward strand.
AAAAGACTCTGCATAACTTTTCCTCTAACTTTTTCAATTTCGTTCCATATTTAATTCTAATTGCCCTTTGAGGAGGTCCACTGTACTTTATGCCATATGGTCCATTAACCATTGAACCATTTATGTAGCATAAGGTGTTGGGTTTCGATGGCACAGTGGAAGGGTTAAGTGTTTAAAATTTTATTCAAAACACCCAATGCACCGGAAGCCCTAATGCCCAAAAACTCTTGACTATAATAATCAAAGCATAATAAATATAAATTAGGATAAGAAGAATACCTGTAGTGCTAATCTCAATTTTCATAAGACGTCCAAGTGTCCA
>KE505663.1:22644-35370 GCA_000441515.1 Elaeis oleifera
TTCCTACAGCAGGATGGGTGGTGGAGGTGGTGGTGGGAACAAGGGCCATTTTGGTCATAGAAAAAGAAGATGCTTGTGAGCTGGTTGGCTCTGATACCATGAACAAGCACACTCAAGAATGGTTCGAAGCTTGTGTACCTCGTCGAGGGTATGATCTCTCTTATATAGATAGTATTGGTACAATAGTTTTCACAAATGATAGAATAGTCAACATATGATACAACAGAACTCACAGATGGTGGGATGGTTAACATAAAGAAGAGAGAGAAGCAGTTGTGAGTCCTCCCTGAAGCTTAGCTCAACAGATGGAGATCAAGAGGGTGACTCGATCATGGTGGGTGTACAGTTGAGGACTGTACACAAGATCCGGATGACCTGGTCACAGTAGGCTTCGACGGGGTTGATGGTGTGCTGCATCCGAGCACTGCATGCTTGCATGTTACCTTTACTCAACAAACAACTTCCTTGATGTGTAGGCATTCTCCACAACTATCACCTGTAAAAAAGAAAAGATTATTCTAACAAATTGCATGCAGATATTGAAATAAACAATCATAACAAAAATCGCATAAAATACATCCTAAATGAAATCTATCTAAACCTTCCCTATTCAATATCACTAAATAATTTGTTAAATGATAGCAACTTAGGTAAAAATGAGTTTTCTTTTTTTTCAAAATTTATTCATAACTTTCATTAATCATTATTTTTTTTAAGGAGAAGCCCCTTTGCTGATTGTCACGTGCTACATACATGTAGGACTGAAAATGGGTCAGAGTGGGCTGGGCCACACCTCTACTCGAGCACAGTCTGAAATACTTTTTAGGGCTTCGGGTCAAGTTTGGATCCAAAAATATTTTAAAACATAAGGCCCAAGCCCGAGCCTAAGCTCGAGCCCGGGTCGAATCCAATTGGGCTGGCCCGAGCCCGAGCTCAGCCCAAATGCAATCGGATCGACTCGAGCTCGAGCTTGAGCCTGAGCCTGAGCCCCGACTCGAACTCCTTCCCCTCTCTCTATTTCTCTCTCTCTTTCTCTATGTTTGCCCCTTGCGATGGCCGTCAACAGTGGCAGTCCAATCCACAAGCTCCTGGCCAGGCTCCTCCCCAAGATGATCGAGTCATTCGACCTCGATCGAGAGTCTAGCCTCCTCGAGGTCTGACTCGATGGCCCTTGCTATGTGATGTATGATGAGCTCGCCTACTTCGATCAGGTGGTTTGTGGCAATCTTGGCTACGACGTGCTTCGGAGAGTAGAGGGCTTCTCCCAAGAGGAGCTCTTCCTCTAGCTCCCCATGTAGGGGATTCTCATCTCTGATGGTGCCATGGAAGAAAGAGAGAAAGAGCTGATGGTGCGATGGAAGAAAGAGCCATTCCTTTGGTGCCTGTGAAGGCTAGATCCATTAATGGTGCTGTGGAAGAAAGAGCCATCGGTGCATGCGATCTTTGGGTGGTGGATGATGCATCAAATATGGTGGCATTGGAAGCGGAGGATGGCAACTGTGAAGCAGTGAAGGGCTCCCTAGCCTTAGCAAGCAGTGGTAGATAGACGAAGGTGGGATCGAGGAAGATCGAAAGATGACAGACGAATGAAGGTGGTGGCGAACGGATGAGGGCTAGGCTGAAGGCAGTGATGGAGGAAAACTGGAAGATGGGAGGAAGAAATTAATGGGCAATTAATCGGATTAAACCCATTTGGAAGAGTGGGAGGAAGGTTTTAAGGCCCGAGCTAAATCCATTTGGAATCGGACTTGATAAGGCTATCGGGCTATTAATCGGACTTTTCGTAATACTGATCGGACTGAAATTCAGATTTGGATCCAGACCAGGTCCAAGCAGGGCCAAAGGTATGCCCGAGCTCAGCTCGAAATACGAATGGTCCCTATATTTAGGCCCAAATCTGGTTTGAACTATTTCGGGCCAAGCCCAAAGTCCGATCCTAAGTCGGTCCGATCTGAGCCTAGTTCCAGCCCTATATGCATGAGAGAAATAATGATCCGAGCCCTTCCCCCCTAAAAAATATTGCCATTTGAAATCCCATCTTAAGAAAAAAAATCCAAGCAAACCTTAACCAAACCCCTCTTCCGACCCCTCCTCCACCTTCCACTGGCCTTGCCATTGATGCTTTTCTATTCAGGCTTTTATCGATCGCTCTTCCTGCTTACCATAGTCTTGGATATTCCATCCTCCAATAATGCTTTTACCATCCAATGTATCTCATTGAACTCTAATGAAATCCTAATCCGATCACCACTGCTCTCCATCCTTCAACCCTAATTATCCCCCATGCTTTAACCATCAACTCTCCATCATGGTGGCTGCTCCTCTATGGATCCATCGAATTGGAAGCCCACTGTATCCTAACTTTCAAAGCTCCATAGTGGCTCACGAAAAGCCGTTGGCACCATGATCGCCAGCCCTCTGGCATGGTTCCAAGGTAATGGAATCCTTTTCTTTGTTTTTATCTTCCCTTCCCATCCCCCTCATCTAATTTTTTCCATCCTCTACCTTTTTCAGCTTGATTCCCCCATCATCTCATATCTCCTTTTTCCTCAGGATCTCTATCCCATTGTATTTCTTGTCCCTCCCCACATTACAATCCTTCTCTTCTTGTTTGCTTTTGTGAACATTCCTTTATAGGCAAAGAAAAAAACTATAGACTCTTTTTTCTTGGGGTTTTACTTAGGTTTTTTTTTGATTTTTTTGCAAACATTCGATCTTTTTTCTTCCTTACCAAACATTCGATCTTTTTTCTTTCTTACAAAATGTTTCCATTCTTCCTTTCTTCTAACATCACTTCCATAAAAAAAAATTGTATGCAGTCTTCTCTAAATGTTCTTCAACAGTTTTATATTTTTTTGATATTTCATTTTTGTTCCTCTTCTATACTGGTGTTCTTTGTTTCATGCTTTCTAGCCCTAATCCATCCATCCATCCATCTTTTGCCCCAGATTCTTTTTAAAAGAGAAAAAATACAATGAAAAGAATAAAAAATTGGAATTTCAAAATTTCAACAATGGAAAATAGCTATTGTCCATTGCCATGTATTCTTTGATCAGCCAAGCTTTCTTTAAGAATAAATTACAGCAATAAAATTTTTTGAAAAAGTTATTTCCAATGCAATGGGAATCATCCATATTAGTCTTCATGCGTACTGCTTGTAATTGTTCTTTACCTTATTTAGTCTTTTTTCTTTTCAAAGAAAGAATAGGACAATGCTCGCCATGTGTTCCTTGATCAGTCAATCCAGTCTCTGTTCCATCCAACAAATCATGTGTTCTTTGCTCCATATTTTGAGACTGGTAAAAAAAAAAAAGCAGACAACGTTTGCCACATGTTCTTCCAATATTGAAAAACACCATAAAGAAAAAAAATCAAACCAGTATAGCCCTTTCTTCCTATGGTTCTATGTTTATTCCTATTTATATTTCTTTTGCTTATCTTGATTGTTCGATGCGATCGCAATAGCAAGAAAGTAGAAGCGGAAGGCTATCCTACTAAAGGCAATCCCCTCATTGTTCCCCTACTCTAATTTTTTCAAATTAATTGTGGAAAGCAGAAGGCTACTCTATTGGAAGCAAACCTCCCATCTAAAGAGGAAAAAGAAGGATGAGAAGTGGGACTGTGTGTTGGGAAACCTTTCACTGATGAGAGATATAGACATGAGACCATGTATTACACATGGATGATTAGCTTTGGATTATCTACGGTGATAGTACCCGATTATCCCTCTAAGTCTTAAAGTGATATGCTACTATATTATTTTAGATTTCATCCTCTCACATTATCTGGTCCATTCTCGATTTATATCCATCTATCCATAATTTTTTCATCCTACCTAAACCGATGACTGAACTATTAGATGAGTGTGATTAGGAACAAATACAAGACATATCACACCAGAGATAACCTTGATCCTTTTCTTGCTTCCATTTTGATTCCATAAGCATTGTATAATGCCTATTTTTCTCCTACAACTGGAGCCTAAGAATCAAATTTAGATTATCTTGAATAGATACATCACAACATCAGCCACAACTTATTTAGAGTGCCATTTAAATCCGTATGCTGAAGACTCAAATAGAAGATATAAATGATGTGCAATTTGCTAGCCATTTATCATATAAAGCTTGCTTCCTAGCTAAGAGCCAAAGAAAGAGAGGAAAAAGGCACTTGTGATAGAAAGCACCTATAATATAGGGAAAAAGGCATAACACTTTTATTGATTAACATTTATCACTTTATGAGGAATTTTATGTTCTTTTAATGTATTGTATAGATTTTATTAATTGACACTTGTCACTTCCTAGGGAGTTTTATACTCCCCTTTAATGTATTGCATAGATTATATGTTATATTCAAGATTTTCATCTTGATCGATCTCTTGGCTAAGATACCTGTTTTATCGATTTCGGCCATTGATTGATATGATATATTTATCATAATAGTCTCCATCATCTTAGCAATTATAAACTTTATATCATGAGAAATTGAGCAACATCATATTAATATATTAGCCAATATTCTAGAATTTCATTTTGCTATTTTAATGGGCTTTGTTATAACCAAAATAATCTATCATTTCTAATATGAACCGATTACTTATTGTTCTCCCAATTTTTTTGACCTCTATCGATGACCTTCCAAAACAGACACTTGTCTCTTTCATGCCAAACCCTTCTTTCTTTACCATGTTTATATTGGGTAGATGCATGGATATGCCATTGGAGTTGAACTAGCCAAAAATATGATGACTTAATGATGATGATAGAGTAGCGTGGATCCAAATATCTTAATCTTAAAGAACTTTCACTATCATCATACTGCTCATTTGAAAGACAAAGGATATGATTGTATAAGGTGTAGCCAAAACTACGATTGAAGTATTCTACTGCTACTTCTAAAGATAAATTAGAATCTTACTGATAACCTACTAATAAGTTAAAGTAAAATAAAGATAAACTTGATTCAACCTATCAAAATGCTTTCTTTCAAATTATAATCTGCTTATTTATAATAGAAGATAAACTAAAATGTATGGTAACCACTCATTCTTAGCAATAACAGCTCACATCTGACCTCCACTTCTAATAGTTCTAATAACTGATGCCAACTATCTTTTATTATCCATGTTGTCATAATGGTTAGATATTGTACCATTTGTTCGACTAATAATCATGCTCAATGGGCCTCTACTTATCACTCATCTTCATTCAGCCTATCTTGTAATAGTTTATATTAGGCATTTCTATTTATTTGGCCTATAGCACAATACATTCCACTCGATTTGGTTGTCTCTCCTTATACCATCTTCATTTGCTTTGATTTGTCCAGCATTTTTTCACTAATCCTTCACATATGTGCAAAGATTTTAGGTCTTGGCTTTGGACTTGTAATCCTTTTTAAGATTTTATATCGAAAATACCACATGTACGGTGATCCCCAAGCATCAGGATGTGGTGTAAACATTTTTATCACTAAGGGTGTTATTTATGATCATATGCTTACAATGCAACTTGCAGCCATCTCATTAATGATGCCATTGATGGCTAGATCATCGAGAAATTGACCATATCTCTCTCTCTCTCCTCCTCTCCTTTCTCTCCATGTCAACCTCTATCTCTCTCTCCCTCCACCCTCCTCCCACTTTCCTTGTTTCTCCCTTCCTCACTCTCTTCTTGGTAAATTTTTCACCTAGCCATTTCACCATTTTAGTAATGATGATATTGCCCATGTGATAGGGTTGGGAGAGGATGGTTGGGGTGGGGTGGGGTGGGATGGGATGGGTGGAAGATGATGGTGGTAGAGATGCATATTATGTTAGTGACCTTGTTTATAATATACAAGCAAATATCTTAGTATCTTAGACTATATTTTGCTTGGAGATCTGCATATCTTGGTTCACCCAAAAAATCCTTCAGTAGTTTGTCGTGATTGAGATAAATCAATATCTTAGTTCATCTCGATATCCCTTTAAGATATTTCAGACAATGGATCCTAAAAATCATGGTTATATTAGCTCAATAATTTGATATATTTAAGTCTAGAATATTTGATTGCTAAGGAAAAAATATAACCACCATGGCAACCCCCACTTTGTATTATAATATTAATAAATTATTATTATTACTTATTACCAATGGCCTTGAAGCTAAATGATTAATTAATATGATTAATTATTACTAAGTGACATTTAATAAAGAAATTGAAAGGGCAAATTTGTCCAATCAAATAGAACTATTTTTTCCTTCCTTAATAGGTACAACACATATATTATAATGTCAAAATTTTCTAGTTACTTAGGATAACAATATTTATCACATTCAAAAATTTGGTGTCATCCCCATCTTGATATTTAGTTGTACCTATTTCATTTAACAACTGCTTGTTCTCTAAAAAACTATCATATTTCCAAACTAAGGCTTGAATAATTCTTATTATAAAATATGCCTTCTATATTAATTAATATGAACCACCTTTATGCAAGGAAAGCCATGATTTTTCCATCAAGTATACATGTCATTGTCGTGAGCTTTCATCAAAACAACAACCATATTCAAGAAATTATCAAAGTAAAGTAGATCTTTCCGTCCCTTCCCCATTCGCCTCCCCACACTTGCCCTCATCCCCTTCCTTCCTTTAAGATTTTGCATTTAAGTGATTATTCTCAAAATTTTATAAAATACATAGAAAAATAGTCTCCCTTGATCAAATTCTTCATATTATTATTTATTCCCTTAGACTTACTTTGTAAACACTACTACAATATTGATAATTGATGGCAATGTCATTGGGCCCTCAAACTTAGCTAGTTTGATGAAGTGCCATTGATCCTTTTAAATAGGTCGCATGGAGTGTGCTATACCCTATTTTTGGTAGAGTGAAGTGTGCATTATAATATAAAGCCAAGTGAAGGTTTATGCAACTTGATTGATTTGAGTGAGATTTTTTGAGTTATCATAGAATTGCTCATTTTAGTGTCCATTTCATAAATTACCTATAAATAATAAGTAAATAAAATTTGTTAGTGGCTTATATTTAGAAATTTCTGACATACTAGCTTCCTATGTTAGATGACTTATAAAAGATTTTTTTGTACAATAACATATCTTATCTTTAAATTAAATTGGATATGCCCTACCAAAACTGTATGAGATTCTTTTTTTGATCATATATCTCTGTTATAACTTATGCTTAAAGCTTTTATTGCTTCCTTATGTTAGAATGTCTTGAAACTCCCTTATTCCATTTTTGAGTGGAGATTTTGGTGGTGCAACTACGAGTTCCATTATTACAATATAGGATGGGCAGCATAAATAGTAATTTATAATTTAATTTTTTTAATATCTTTTTGCATAATTGACTCTTATTTCTTGATTGAATAGCCCTAGGTTCCATGCTATGTGATATATAGATTGAATAGGACTTGTTCATGTATTATGCAATATAATATTTTAGACTAACTAGATCATACAATTAGGGTAAATATATTGCACAAGTTATTCATTTCTAAAATGGCCAACTATACATATTTAAACCATGTAGTACACATTGATAAATAGAGATATGCGGTATGCACACTTAGAAAAATTAGTATATTATGTATGTGGTGCACATATTTATTGATACACATAAAATACAGACTAAGATATGCACCTTAAGAATGCATATTCTTTACCAAGTAATGCATATATTGTACGGTGCAAGATTTGATTATTGCATGCACATTGTTCATATTGATGAAATTAAGGGTAGTTTAGTCAAAAAATTGAAATATATTTTGTAAAAGAAATAAAAATTATATACATGTATACACAAGGTAAATACATCGAGGCACCTCAACTCCTCTTATATGCCCTTAGCACTACTCAGAATACCCAAAAAACCATCAAGATCACAATTCAATCTTAGGCCAACCTTGATCAAATCACATCCAAACCCCATAGCATATACTCTCTAACCATTCCCTTTAGAGTTAACTGGGTTCATTTTAGCTTGGGTTTCAAGTGTTCAACTATTAGATACACCATTTAAATATATAAGCCACTCTACCATTTAGCTTGTTTGACTAGATTTGACTCATAGTCAAATAAACTCTAATTAAATCATGTTTTGTCTGCATCTTCTCCTACAAGCTTGTTTTGTTTTTGCAAAATTTTAGTTTAATTTATATTTTCTAGCCTCATGTTTTATAAGCCTATAGTGGGCTAGTTGATGATAAAGCTTTTTTAATACTCAGTTAATATTACACATGCTTCATGACACCCAAATTTGACTAAAAAAAAATCTAAAACCCATAATTCACTCATTAAAATAATTTTGAGTCATCTTGTACTTCGCAAGATCTCAGTTGAAGAACATAAGCATCTCACTAGGATCTCTTCTTGAAATATGCCTCGGCACATAAAAGAATTGAGAGAAAATCTCGCAAGAATAAATTTACTGACTTGAATGATCTAATACTAAATATGTAGATTGGGTATTTGTAGGAGAGAGATCTTAAAGCCAATAGACTTTTCTAATTTCTTAGGATATAATTTACTTAATAAAATAAAAATGATAAATAACAAATAAATATTAGAGAATAGCTTTGTAAAATCCTATTGGACTTCTAAATCTCCTAACAAAGTTTGCCGAATAAATAAACACCAAACTTTGGCTAAGAATAAAAAAATATTCATAAATAAATATCCCATAGAATGATATTTTCATAAATATTCATAAGTTTGTTACAATGGATATGCCTTCAATTAATCATCAATATCTCCATCATCCAAGTTTTGATTTAGGTATGAAGTTGTGTTGGAAAGCTAATGTTGGGTATAAAATACTCCCAGCCGAAGTTCGTAAGAGGCTAACCCTCCCAGGACTCTTCCGGCTTCCGACCTCGTGCGATGTCTTTCCAAGCTCCCCCGATCGTTCGAGCTTCCACAGTACCATCCAGACTCCTCCAGCAGCAAACCTTCCACAGTATCCTTCAGATTCTTCCAACGGACGAACTCCTACCGTACCCTCTGGACTTCTCCAATAATGAGCCCCTTCAGTCGTCTATCGGACCGCTCCGAATGCTCTCTGAGCTCCACTATTAGCCGATTTTCTATAACAATCGACTGTTATCCGAAGCTCTTCCAGACTTCCTCCTGTCACGATCGACTTTACTCCGAGCTTCTTCCGGACTTCGTCAAGGTCCGGGCTTCTCCAGCAGCAGGACTTCTACAGTAACCAGACTCTATCCGGGCATCTACGGTGATCGATCTCCATCCGAGCTTCTACAGTAAGCGATCTCCATCCGGACTTTCACGGCGATCGGTCTCCATCCGAGCTTCTACAGTAAACGGTCTCCCTCCAGACTCCTATAAGAATCGGACTTCGTCCGAACTTCTACAGCAGGTGGATTTCAGATGAACTTTTACAACGGACGGGCTCCAGCAGTCGGATTTCTACGGTGACCGACTGTCTCCGGTATCTTCTGTACCTCTCCAAGCCATCAGCCTTCAATAAGCACCTTCCGAACTCCTCCGACGGACGAACTCCCACAATGCCTTCCGGACTCTTCTATCAGACAACCTTCTATAGCGTTTTCCAAATTCTGGACGGACTTCTCTAGCAATCAGACTCCAGTCGGACTTCTCCAACAGAAAGTCTCCGTCCGTGCTTCCACAGCAGATGACTTTCGTCTGCAGCATCAACGCCGAAGGCGCCCAACAATAGTTAACCCATCAGCAACCTCGAAACATCCGAGCTTCTCTTAGATTGTTGAGACAGAGAGCTATCCCGCTCCACCAGACGTCCCGACCGAGCTTCAGCCATCCAGCTGAACTATTTGGCAAGTCGTGACAACAGACACCACTCCACTCTCCGTAACAAACTCCACATGGCCCAGAACGGCCCACTACCAGACGGTTACAGACATCGCTGTCAATCAGTTACGCTATTCCGTCTATAAAAGAGACCCTCCAGATACGTTCTTCCATAAGCTCTAAGCATTATCTCTAAACTCTGCTAAAATTCTATTCGAGTGCTCCATTTCTATTGAAGCAGAGTACTGACTTGAGCGTCGGAGGGTCTTGTCGGAGCACCTCCAACTCCGATTTAGACTTCTCTTGCAGGTCCCGACGGCGGCCGTGATCCCTTCGACTCCAGCTTCTCCGACATCAGCAAAATTCTGCACCAACAGGATTGGCGCTAGAGGAAGGGCTTGAACCTTCGCAGGATCCTTGTTCTTAAAGGAGTACTCAACGGGACTGCCTCCGATCGTATTCTTCGACATCTTCTCCAACATCTTCTTCTCCTTCTCCGGCTAGATCCCAACCTGATACCTCTCCGAAAGGCATCCATCAGGCGATCTACGACCTCCATGTCCAGATCCCAACGAGATCCACTAGCTCCGATCTCGTCTCCAATTTCTCAGGCTCCTCCCCCTCCGACAGCGGCAGTCGGCATGGAGCAGTTCGACCTATTGGTTCAGCAGGTCAGAGGCCTCACTGAAGCGGTGCAGGTCATACAGCAGCAGCGGCAGCAGCCGCAGGCATCTGTGCGGTTGGAAAGAGCATTGCCGGAGTTCCAAAATCCGACGATCGCGCGACCCACTTGGGCCAGCCACTCGGTATCCCCTGAAAGAGGGAAGCAGAAGGCGGAGAGCCCTCCGTCTGATCATGATTCCATCTCCGGAGGGTTCCTACCTCCGTTCTACCAGAAAACCCTCGAGATTCACAATCGAGAGGATCTCCTGGATCGAAGGTTCCAAGAGATGATCGGCGGATCGAAGAGCTTCGCCATGCTCCCCCTGCTTACGGCGAGGATATCTGTACTGACCCTCCTTTTTCTCAAATGATTATGTAGGAATCGATCCCGTCGAACTTCAAGCTCCCCCTATTTGAGAGCTACGATGGGACCTCGGACCCGGTTGACCACCTAGAGGCCTTCCGGATAATGATGCTGCTCCATGGCGCGTCAGATGCTATCCTGTGCCGAGCTTTCCCATCTACTTTGAAGGAAGCAGCGAGAAATTGGTACTCGACATTGAAGTCGGGTACTATTTTCTCTTTCGATCTAATGAGCCATCAGTTTGCGGCTCACTTCGTCAGCAGCCGACGTCCCCGGAGAGGTTCAAAATTCCTCATCAACATCAAGCAAAAAGAGGAAGAATCCATCCGAACTTATGTCAACCGCTTTAACACCGCCGCATTGGAGGTCCGAAACTTGGACCAATCAGTTGCAATGGCCGCCCTAAAGAGCGGTCTTCAAAAAAATGACCTTCTATTTTTCTGAAAATAAGTATCTCAGAGATTTCGCTGATTTGCTGGCTCGGACCGAAGGGTACGCCCGAGCGGAGGAAGCCTTCAAGCTAAGAGACGAGGAGGCCGTGAAGGAGCGGCAGGCGGATGACTCCAGCAAGTCCGCAGCTGAAAAAGGGCCAAGTGGAGCTCGGCCATGTTCTCGAACTCTCCCCGAACACAAGCATATTCAAACTTCCCCCCGAGCTCGTAGGTAGAGGAGCCCGGACCGTAGAATTCGGTGGAGCTCTCCCCCAGGAAGATTTCACAACTACACCCCTCTCAACGTTCCGAAAACTCAAGTGCTGATGGAGATTAGGGAGCAGCTACCGAGGTCGGAAAGGATGCGCACACATCCCGAAAAGTGCAATCCTAACAAGTTCTGCCTCTATCATCGTGATCACGGCCACGATACGGAGGAGTGTATTCAGCTCCGAGACAAGATCAAGAAACTCATCAGACGAGGCCGGCTCAACAGGTTCATCCGACGTCGATCTGAAGGTGGAAAAGATCGGTCGAGGACCCTACCGTAACCAGAACCACCAAGGAGGGAGGAGCAACCTGAAGATTGGCCTTCGATCGAAATCATCAACACCATCTCTGGAGGACCCCGGCACGGAGCAGTCAGTGGATCGGCCGGACCAACAAAGCGACAAAGGATCGAAGAATTTATAACCTTTACTGAAGAAGATGCCCGGGGGATTCAATTCCTCTATAATGATGTGGTTGTAGTCTCTTTAAATATCGCTGACTATGATGCACACCGCATTCTTGTTGACAATGAAAGCTCGATCGATATTTTGTATTATGATGTATTTTAAAATATCCATTCCGGATGATCGATTAGGGCCGGTAAACTCCTCGTTGGTAGGGTTCACTGGCGATACCGTGCCCGTGGAAGGAATGATAACTTTGATCGTGGTTGCAGGTCGGTACCCGAAACAATCTAGAGCACAAGTGGATTTCCTGGTAGTAAGGGCACCGTCTGCCTACAATGCAATACTCGACCGACCCGGCCTCAACACCCTCCGAGCTGTAGTATCGACCTACCATTTGAAATTGAAATTTTCTACAAGTCAAGGGGTCGGAGAGGTCAGAGGAGATCAAGTCCTAGCAAGACACTACTATAACATAGTCTTACAAAGAAGTGGTCAGTCTAACCCCTGTCCGATTGATGGATTGGACATCTGCGATGATCTTGCTGAAGAACGGGGTGGCCAATTGAAGATCTTATCCCAATTTCTTTGAATGATGGGAATGAAGAGCACGTGGTGAAGATCGGCTCCAACCTGAGAGAAAAGGTACGGACGTAGCTCATCAATTTTCTACAAAAGAATGCAGATATTTTCGCTTGGGTTCCGATGGACATGTCGGGGATTGATGCGGAAATCATGGAACACCATCTGGCCGTTGATCCCAAACATCGGCCGATGAAAGAAAAATCCGAGATCAC